>JABSTR010003184.1:0-56919 GCA_013339765.2 Haemaphysalis longicornis | reverse complement strand
GTCGCTCTCAATGGTTGTTTCTCCTGGATATGTTCCCGTGACCTGAGGGATCCTTCAAGGTTCAGTTGCAAGCCCTCTTTTGTTTCTGTTATACATAAATTTGTTACTCTTTGGCACGCCGCCTGTATAACTAAACTGCCTACTAACCGCGTGAGCGAAAAATGGCCAAACAGCCACTCTCCTGTTGCTCTCTCCTCCCTTGTCTCTCCTACCCTTCCCCCCATCCGTAGCCTTCCAGCGTGCTTTCCGTGTCCGCCAGCCAGCGCCGCTTCTCTCGGAAACTATGCTAAATAGCGGAAAGTTTGTTTAGAGTAGCGTTTCCGAGGCGGCGCTCCTACGCCTTCTTGTTTTTTCACCATGCCTGTCTTTCTTGGTCTGTCACTGATAAAACTTCCTTTGTCACGAAGCAAAATCCCTTGCGCTGCCGCAGGCTGATGCCGGCTTTGCGCGCTTATCTACTCGGATCACAGGCCCTGAAATTTTCTGAGTGGGGCATCCCACCTCTATCCCCTCCGCATTTAGGTATTGCTTTGACCCCGCTGTTCGCACTTTGCATCCGTACGCACTTTTAAAATTGAGGACTGTACTGTAGAAGCGCCCGGACAGTGTGGCGGGATCCCAGCTGCTTATCCTTTTGTTTCCTATAATTTTCTGAAGTTTACAAGCACGTGATATTATTGGAAAGTAATCGTAGAAGTGAGCGCCTGAACAAAAAAAACGTGCACACAATTTTTCTTCTCTAAATACTCCAGAAAGAAAAATATCAGTAAAATAATGGCTGCCCCATCCGAAAATATCGTTTTTCTGTTAGCTATATGTCTACCCGACAATCAGTATGTTCTTACACTATTTCAGTCCGCCTCGGTCTTTATCTTTGGAAAAATGCAGCAAGTATGAAGCGAGCGACACGTTGAACGAGATCCCCAGCGCGTCACAGAACTAGCGCCCCGTCGCGGCTAAGATGTAAGCGAAACGGCCCTTGAAGCCCAACAGGCAAGCTGACAGACACACGTGGTAGAAGTGGGTGCAGCGTTCGCGACTCGCGAGCAGTGACGTAAGGCGAGATGTCCGCCGGCACGCGCCACATAGCGGATCAGTGCCTGAACTAAGCGTCCCTACCCTTCCCATTGAAAAGCGCGCGACGCGTCAGGCAATGGTAATACAGGCGGCGTTGCTCTTGGCCTAAAATTTTTTTTTTAATGTTCGCGAATGACTGTGTATTTTACAGGACTACAGCAAATAAACGTGACTCCGAATACCTGCAGCATGATTTGAATTTATTAACATCCGGGTGTGTTGATTCAGAAAAGTCGTTGAATGTTAAAAGTGTGTTAACGTCACCTTTACAAGAAAACCTTCATTCCAGTATAATACGTATACCGTAAATTACGCTGCTTTAAGAAGGGCCTGGGAATATAAATAACTAGGAGTTTATTTACACAGTGGATAGAGGCTATATAGGCACGTTCACAACATAAAAGTTACGGCGGCACGTGTTTCGGCTTTCCGAGAAAAAGTTTAGCCGAACCTCCATCTAACTTAAGAAATAACCGTATTTCACTCATGTGCGCTCAAACAGCTGGTTGATACTCTCCAAAACATACAGAATAGGGTAGTGCGATTTGTATTAGGTAATTCGTACGGTCATCTTAGCATGAGGGAAAGTAAAAGTAAACTCTAATAGTCAGACCGGAAAGATCAGAGACCGAACCTCCGAAATTTTTCGTAATACCTATCATTCTCAAACTGGAATAGAAAGGAAAAAGTATATCCAAGCGTCATTCTACATATCCCAAAGTGGGACCGCTAGCTTGAAGCACGTTATTACCTTTCCTTTAAAGGTGACGCCTTGCACGATTCATTAAAAAAATGGTCAAAAACTGGACATGTTTTTGAGTGAAGGAAATTATATGGAATGTTCCTGAGTATTTTGTAAATTATTTTGTAAAGCGACTGCTCTAATATTAGTTGATTTATTCTGAGCATGGAGGCGTTCAGGAAGATTGTCATAAAAAAAACTCGCTCAAAGCCGCACTTTCAGCTTTGCGAAATTGAACCCACTAAAATATGTGCCTTCCGCCCCTCCCTTCCCCGCTCATTACAGGTAAGCCGTCCCACAGAAGATATTAAGACCTCACCATACAACTGTTCAAGATCTGCAAAGAAAAAAATATTTTCTGAACCCGACAGTAAAACAGGCACATCAATTATGACAACAACCTTTTGTTTGCAGTGTTTAACAAACCAATGTTGCTGTCAACTGACGCTGATAAATAAGCAAGGCTGAGCTGAAGGCTCGACAGCTGGTGGTGGCGCGCGGGCACACTATGACATCGGTGAAGTGGAACCAAACTGGTGGGTTTGTGCTGCTGCACAGCACGAATCTGTTTGCGCGTCATAAAGGGGTCTTCCACGGGCCTCACTAACTACAGAATAACGTACTGTGGCTGAACTACAATGCCTGTAGCAAGGCCGAACTTCAGGCAGCTTTAGTATGGCTGTAGTCCGACAACCGTAGCTCGGCTTTCCTCCGGTGGCCATAGTTCGGCCGCACATGGGTGGCCTTCCAAAGGCCGGAGCCAAACAGCTTGATTCTGGCCCGTTGACGGGCCGACAGACGCTGACCTTTGAATAGTCATGGGAGTAGGGCCGTGAACTGCCAAAAGGCTCACATTTGGACACGGGCCGAACTCGTCTGCGGAAAAAGGCCGGTCAGAAAATTACTGGCCAAAGTACACCGGCTTGAACCAGTACATGCTTCCTGGGTTAATCTCAACCGCAACATAAGCCGAAGCATCAGTTTCTTGCGCAAATTTGTATAGGTGTTTACATTTTGTTAGAACTCCACAAGCTAAAATGTATCTTTTACAAGCCAATTTGAGATACTTTGTGTTTACGCTAGAAATAAATATTGCAATTAGCGTTTTTTTTTTACCTAAACTTCGCAGATTTATTACATCAACAGCAAAGCCAAAAGTGCTTAATGTGGGTATTGCCAGTGTATTGCTACGTATCATAAAACGTTTCCTTCAAAGTAACAAGCAATTCTATGGATGTTTGGCGGGCAGCAAAGAAATTTAAACTTTGTTTTGGTTTCAAAAAAAGAGTCAATGCGCGTTAAAAATTCTGTATCATGTAATTGATGTTCAGGCTACAATGCAGACCGCAAGGCTAAATATGTTTAGATGCAAGGCATCTCTTACATTCGGCCTGTGCTTCCATCCGGAGTGCATGCGTCCGCAACCCTCCTCCTTTCCCCTCGCCGGCCAGCTGTGTTAGCGCGTTGTCCTCGCCATGCCAGCTGTGCGTCAGCGCGCCGTTAGCGCGCGTATGCTACACTCTCTCTCGTTCTCCTCGCCATGCCAGATGTGCGTTAGCGCGCATGCGCGTCTCTCTCTCATAACTCTCTCTCGCGAACGGCGATATAGTCGCGGTATCTGCGGTGCGCTCCTCAGTCGCTCCGTCAGTCGTTCTCGCTGCTTCTGCTCCGACTGCTGCTTCACCTGCTGCTCCGATAAGTTGAACTGGACACTAACATGCCTGCTACCGCGTTGGCTGAGGCAAACCGTAACCAGTTTCAGCCGATGTGATAACAGAAATGCTAGCACCAGCGAACCCAGTGAATCTACGTGTGATTGAGCATCATTTAAGGTTCGCTACACTTCAACCACATTTGGGTAACCGACATAACGGAAACGCGAATTGAACCACGTGAGATGCCTTGCATCACCGCAGGGTTTCCCTCGCGGGAAGATGGAGATAATTTTTCTTCGTGAATTTTAGCATTTGTAGGCGTTGCGCATCGAAAATAGGCGTGAGTATACTACACACGAAGTTTTGAGCAACGCTTTGGATAGTTTTTTCATCCGCCAGGTCAAGTGCCCAGCACCTTAAAACGTACATTATTGCGTCAATTGAAGCCGTTCATCCTCATCATCATGAGCCTGTTTGTTCCCACTGCAGTACGAAAAGCCCTCCTAACGATTTCCTGCCACACCTATCGAGTGCCAGCTGATTCCATGTTTCCCACCAAATTTTCGTAGCTCATCTCACAAAAAAATTTTTGGCGGACCCCTAGTGCATTCGGGGTCCATTGGTAGCCAGTCTGTCAAACGGAAGGTCCACCGGTTGTCCCTCATGCGCAGGACGTGACCAGCGCATCCCCATTACCTTCGCCTAATTTGAACTAGAACGCCCTCTACCTTAGTCTCTTCCTTATCCATGCGGCTGTTTCCCTGTCCCTCAACGGGACATTTAGCATTCGGCGTTCCATGGCGCAGTGTGCCGATCCAAGTTTGGGTTTAAGTCGTTTGGTGGGACCCCAAGTTTCCGTCCCATAACTCATTACTGGAAGAATGGATTTATTTAATACAAGCGTTTTGAGTGACAAAGGAAGCCTACCAGCGAGTATGTCAAAGTTCTTACCAAACGCAGCCCACTGCGTGCTTACTCTGCGGGTAATTTCCCATTCAAGGTTTGGATCTGCAGGTATGACTAGCCGGAGACCACATTGCCTACCTGGAAGTGATGTACCTTGGCTTGCCGATTCGACATTACCTTGGACTTTTTCGTGTTTATTTTTAAGCCCGAAATCATACTTGCTGAGCGCAATTGGCAAAGCATGTGCTGCAAATCGGTCCTACTCTAACAGGACAATGTCATCTGCAAACCGTAGGTGGCTGAGGTATTCGCTATCAATTGTCCCCCCTGTTTTTCTTCACCTAACCTTTCTGAACGCACCCTCCAGACAGGCTGTAAATAACGGTGGTGATAATGTATCTCCTTGCCGGACATGATTTTGTGTAGGAAATTTGCAAATTCTCTGATGCAGCCGTATGGTTCCCGTATATCCGTCGTATATATCAGTGAATATCGCAATGTATGCATCGTCGACGCCGAGATGACATCACGCATCCATTACTGCTGAAGTGTGCAATGATTCAGGCGCCTTTTAATAATCTAGAAATGCAATATACAGCGGTGCATTCTACCCTCTGCCCTTTTCGATTACCTGGTTGATAGCGTGAATATGGTATAACCTTGAGAAACCTTTCATGAAACCAGCCTGTTCTCGTTGCTTTTGAGAGCTTAAAGTGGCACTGATGCGGTTCAGAATTACCTTAGTAAACAATTTGTAGGTAACAGAGAGGAGGTTGATGGTCCTGTAATTGTTAAGTTCTGTTACATCAGCTTTCTTATGTAGGAGAACTAAATTTGCATTTTTCCGCTCCTCTGGAACCCTCATGGAGGTCAGGCAGCATGCGAATAGGGCTGCAACCTTCCTTAGGACAACGTTGCCTCCTAGGCACAATATATCGGACGTAACGGCACCATATCCTTCAGCTTTACTTTTCTTCATTGCTTAGAGTGCCATCGCTACCTTATGAATTGTAACCACCGGAACGGGGTCCACACCATTTACGGGAAAATGTACGACGGAGGCCGGTGTACAAGCGTATAGGCTTCTGTAGAACTCCTCGGCTATTTTTAGTATAACATCGATACTGTTTGTTATGTGACTACGGGCGTCCGGGAGTACATACATTGTATTTTTTACAATAGTAAGCTTCCTTCTAGTCGCCTTCAAACTCTCTCCGTGTTTCAATGTTGCTTCATTTTTTGTAACACTGAAAGCCCGGATGTCGGCAGTCTTGCTTGTGTTGATCAATTTGGAGAAATCTGCCATTTCTACTTGGTCTCACAGAGTGCGGACTAACATTTTCCAGAGCTCAACCATAAGGTCCTTGGTTTGCTGTGATAACTCTGATAAGAATGCGGGCTGTGTTTCTCCTATGGCCAATGGTGTCTCGATGACCACATGTGTGAAATGATAATTGAGGATTTCACATTATTGGTGTCATTAGATAACACAGAATCTGTTTTTTTCACGTGACAATCGGAATTCGTCCACTGTCCATCCCACGGAGGGCAGGATAGGCATGTTCCGTTTTAAGATATTTCATCTTTCTCTTCTTAAATCCAGGCTGGTGTGACTTCTGACCATTCTGTGATCACTTATTTTAATCAGGCCAAGCACCTGCACATCGTGAATCTTGCGAGTCACGAAAAGCCACCGGTATGTCTATATAAATATCATCAAGTGCTCCTATATGCATATTTCTCTTCATGGGGAAATTTTTTTTACTGTGTGTTAACACTCCATGTCTGCTTTGTTCTTCACACCTTCTGCTGCTTCAAAAATGATGGGGTGTATTTGCGAAGTTCTAGGTTTTTTAAAAGTAGGGCGTCATATCTACATATATTTACGTAAAAAACATTCAAATTAAAATTAAATGCACGTCCATTCACCCTCTAAACATTGTTGAAAAGGCAAGCTGTAAACGACACCAACAACGATTACCTATGTGACGTAACTAGAATTCAGACACATGGCTCTACAAACACTGAAACCAGGGAAAAGTGAAATGCACATAACCCCACCCTTTATTGCTTCAAAATAGATAGCCTTCGCTAAGGTTGAATCAATGCATGATTCATGAACGGTGGCTGGTTGAATTGATTGGGTCAAGCACATGAGCGGAAACTATTTTTTTTATAAAATCAAGGAAGGTCAAATTCGGTGTTAGACAATCTAATTTCTCCGTCTCTGCCGCCGCAGACGATGCTGATGAGAACGGCGGCAGAGACTGAGGAGAAGTGAGATGCCATGCGTTGGTGAGAGCTTCGTCTAATTTTTATAAATTCTACCGCATGCGCGCACCCTGTCGCTGCATGTGCCGTGAGGCGCGAGAGGTCGCAGATGCTATCACGTCGCATTAAGCGAGAACGCAAGAGTAAACGCCGCAGATGTGCTTGGCGAGTGCACAATCTGTTTTCCACGTCTCCCCGTGCGCTCTTAGTCCAATCGGTGAAGCAAGGGCTCTCGATCAGTTTGTCTATTCTTTCCAGGTTCAATTCCTGGGTGGGCCAGCAACATTTATTTGTTTGTGGGAGTTTTTGATTACCATCCACGATGGCGACAGAACCCTTGGGTTAAAAGTAAAAAGGTACACTTCAAAAAATGATTTTATTTTCGTTCTGGGGCCTGGCAGTTTTAAGTGCAATGCACTTCTTAAGCGACCACCTGAACCGCGTCCACCGGCGATGTCGGCGCACGTGGAGATGGGCGCGCGCAGCCTGGCCGCTGACATAGCACATAGGTGACACAACATAAATAGGTGTCTGTGAATAAATGCATCTTTCTTTCTTTGTAGTTGTGTGTGTGTGTGTGTGTGATCTCTCTTTCGCGAACATTACCGAACCGCGCAAATTCAACTCGTGCATTCGCACTTTCACATTCTTCCCCTGGGGGAAATGCGGGGAATTTTTTTTAGAAAATATACCGCTCATGGTATTGGAAAGAGACACGAATTAGCTTTCAACAAGCACTATCTACAGCGCTTATTAGAACGGTTTTCTGGTCAACAGTCAAATCCCTTGGCGTTTGCGTAACCACTATCCTGACGTTGAATGGCCACATTAACCATACTCTCGCATCTTGAAACCGTTCCCTTGGATTTCTGAAGCATATCTTTAAATATTCTCCTGCATACATACGAAATTCGGCATGCACAAAATGAATATGTTCAAAAATAGAGTACGCTTAAGCCATATGGGATCCTCATCAAGTATACCTAACAACTGATTTGAAAGCCCTGCAAAACCGTTATGCACGTTTCATCTATTGGGATTATTAAGGTCACACCAGCAGAACAGCATTAAAACTTGTACCGAGCTTGAAGCCTTATCCAATCGCTGTTGTGCATCTCATTAAACACTATTTCACAAACTTGACTAGTATGGGTCTCTTCATAATGATTTCATGTAGAACGGTCAGCCATCTTCCCACGTCAATATCATCCACACGGATTCAAACGCATCACATGTAGTTCAATTGCATTTGCTCAATTATTCATACCTCGAACCGCAATAGAATAAAATATTTTGCATTTTTTGTTAACTTTAAAAAAAAATAAGCACATAGAATACGTGTACTAATTAAGGTTAATTCTTATTTTGGGCTGAAGATTCTAATTTTATTGTACTATGGTTTCATTCCTAGTCACATTAGTTATTGCACATCGTCTTGGTGGATACACACCCAAAGCACCTGTCCTCCGTGCAACACATCTAGAACCAACTCATAGCAATCATTACTCATAGTCATTTCTGCTGAAGTTTTTTACGGCTGCTTTGTGCGCATATTTTGTCGGTTTCTAATTTGGTGAAGTATTCCTTTTGTATCATAGCATTCAAATTCTTCAGCGCAAGGCTTCCTAACAAAATTATCACGGCTCAGCATCTTCCACTTCAAAGCTGCACTCTTTTTCTCTTACATAACAACGTTTTACTTCCTAAAGCTCAAGCTAATTGAGGTAAACTAACTTTGCATTTTTCTCCTGCCAACGAACGGTGACAGAAAGTGCCTAAAATATTTATTGCTTCAATAACTGCACACGTGCACATTTGCAGTCAATTAGAGTTCGTTTTGTTTCGTTTACCCCCTTTTTGTTGGCTTTTTTGCTACAATTGTGCAATCCTAGTTTTGTAATATCTCCGTTTTGTATTTTGAAGCATAATCCCCTTAGCACGGTTTGTAAAGCATTTTTTGTTTACGTTTGTATTCTAGGAAGTCCAATGCAGTCTTTGACATGCGGACCATCTGCAGTTCATACACTCGGTAAGTTCTTTTTGCACCATCAAATCGAATTGAACATTGTCATGGAAACAAATGTCTCGAAATTTACATATGCTCTAAACGAAAACATGCAGACCTTACACCATTCAACGGCCTCAATTGCAAATTTATGTTTTCCTTTTCTTTTCTTGTTTATCTGTCTTTCAGGGCGTTAGTAAACGTGGGAGTGAGGTTGTATCAATTTGTATATGGTGCTCACCGACTTCTTTTGTGTGCGTCTTCTCTGCGAGTGTTTCTTTTCTTGGATGAAGTACTGCCATTTCAACTACACTTTTGGTTTTGTGTTTTGTTTGAATTTAATTTTGATTTATCCTTTTAACATTGTGATATGATTAAACCTTATAATTACCCTCCGCCGGAGGGCCTCTAGTGTGACTGTCAAATAAATAAATAAATAAAAACAAAAAAGAGCTATCCGGATTTTATATTCGCCTTTTACCTCCGCATCATGTTTAGCGAGCGAAAATACTGTAGACGGATCGGGTTACAGAAACAATAATTATTCGTTTTCGCTTCCCGCTTAAGCTTTGGTTTACGTTTGAAACCCTCCAAACAGATCGAAGAAACGATCTGAATCGACAACGGGTAGTTGTAGAGGGAATTAGTAACTATTGTTGCACTCGGGAACGTATTAAACTATTGCGTGCTTTACTTAGGAAGACTGATAGTAACATTAATGTAGCTCAAAATGCTAATATCAGGAAAGTTGCTGCGTGAAAGTGGCAAATATTTGGGTGAAATTGTGTACAGAAAAAGCGGACATGTGAGGTTTTAATGGGTTGCATTGTTTGTCGAGTACCTTCCAGCTAGGACCGTGTAATGCCCTAAAGGCCACAAAAATGCACACTTGGTGGAAGAGACAACTTTAGTCCTAATAATAGCGTGAATTGACTAAGTTAGTAGCATATAATTTAAAAAGCCTAAAAACAGGGAAATATAAAAATAAACCGTTTCACAAAAATGATCTGAAAAAATAAAATACCTGTCTTACATATCTCTTTCTCAATACAAGAGGACATAATAAGTTCACAACCAACGCTCACAATACCAATAAGAGGCCAATTATTCGTACAGTTTCATTTTTGAAAAAAAAAACATATTTAGCCAAATAAGGGCACCTCTTCGCATTAATGGTATGAATTCACATCATTAGCGAAAAGAAAGAAAAACGTTTAAAAACAAAATATTTTAATGCGCCTCGCTACATATAGCCACATTTCTCTGTAAAGAACCCACAATCCACATAAGCAGTAGAATAATGCTAGGTATTAACCGACAATTCCATAAATTTCTTCAGTTTTTTTCTTGTGAGGAGACCCAAAAAACCATGAACAGAATACTGGCAAACACTTATAGCCACAAACAGTAGTTTGAAGCACCTGCCTTAGTGACGCTTAGAGCACGTTCTTTGTGGTGCTTAATAAAAGCAGGCAAAAAGCATCGCTTCCAGGTAAAGTTCACATCCCAACTCCATTGGGTCCTGTGGGCCCGCAACCGTTCGCGAAGCATCACAAGAATGCAAACATTCCTGCCGCAATGATACCACATGTCTTGAAAAAACCACCAAGGAAACTTGCTGCCGAACTTCAAAATTGTAAGTGTACTTTCTTCCAAGGCATTACCAAAGGCAAATTTCCTCTTGCTAGCATCTTTCTAATGAGTACGCGCTTTGCTTCAGCAGAAGCTCTTCTTCAGGGGGGAGAAATCGACCTTTAAAGTGTTGTCATATAGCTAGCGCGATATTCTTTGGAAGAGTTCTAAAATATTGATCAATATAGGCTTTCTTTCAAAGAAGGCACTAGACGTGAAACAAGAACACAAACATCTTGAGCATCGATATTATTAAATTTTCTGTAGTGTTGCACCTCTACCGTGCACTGGTTCAGAAACACTAGATAAAGCCAATGTTGCAAAAGTTCAGTATTGTACACATTATAAAATATGTCGGCTACAGATAAAAATTTGTTATTCTGCTAATTGATTATAACGCGGTCTAAAATAAGTATGCAAAGTGAATTTACATAACCTGTTTCTGAAGCACTAATATTTTTACCAATTTTTATGAAACCTTCAAGTGCCAAGCGTATTGCACTACATTTGCAATTTGTTCTTAATTCTATCAAAACTGTGGTATATACTGTGAAACAGCAAGAGGCGTGCCACACGCTTGGTTGAACTGCGGAATTCCTGCTCCAGTCTTAGACTACATCTCCAAAAGGGTGGAGTTGAAAAGTAAATAAGAGAGACGCCTCAAACTCAAAGCAAGAGGCCATTGTCCTGGAACGATTGCATGGCACTGCTTCATAAACGTTCCGAACAGTACTAAACATCTTAAAAGTAGCCTGCATAAACTAAGGGCTGCCCGCACCACCCTCCCTATTTCCTTGGGTATAACCTCGTGTACCTAGTCGCCTTCTTTTGTTCGCATTTTCCGCTCAGTTTGCCTCGTCGCAACGCACCAAATAGATCACGTTTGTAATTTATGTACAGTACCTTATGAGTACAATACAAAAGCCTAATGCCTGAAGAACATCCTGGCAGCGACGTATAAAAAGAACTACGTGTGTTTGGAAGCCACGACTTGCGGGAGTAGAAGTACACTGCAAGGCTGACAAGAGGGCGCCAGGATAAGCACAGATCCGTGGAACAATAATAAAGCAACCAACTCGAACATAAGTCCAACATTACCCTGGTATATTAGAATACGGCAGAGGAATTACAAAACCATACCTGAGCCCGAAGATTTTGATAAAAAAAGGGCTGATACCGTGGAGCTATAACCAAACGAACGTAAATCTTTACGCTCCCTCGGCAAAACATGCGCTTCCATGTATAAACTCATATACATGGGGAAACACGTATATGTCCAGGCTGCGCAAACACGTCCATTCTTTGGGACCGGCGATTTGGAGTACGCCAAGTCAACAGTAACACCAAACGTACAACCTCACAGTGCAGCACGGTGGGAACAGCTGCTGATTGGTAAAAAAGTGTGTCAAGCAGGCTACAAAAGCCATTGCTGCCAGGACTAAAAGTCCCACCACCCCTAACAGGTACACAAAAGCGTACTGCAGAAAGCATAAAATGTATTTGTTCAAACACCTAAATAAGGGCAAAAATAGGCAGAAGAGCGCGGAAACTGCAAAGGAAGAATCGCAATGTAACCAGGTATTGATGCTATCAAACAATTTCACTAACCTGACTACTTTTTGTAAATTCCACCCAATGTTAATACACTCTTCTACTTTTCAGAATAAATCTGCAATTTGAAGTCGAACTTTATGTAGGCTGCTCATACGCAGTTGAACAACGAAGAAAACGTGGCGCAAACTAGCCGTGAACGAAGGAGAGAAAATACGACATATGCAGGAGCCATCCGTCTATGGCATTTGTCCACGTCTAGTTAGCGCCACATTTTCTTCTTTTTTTTATAGATGTACAACTGTCTCAGTAACAATTTTTGGTAAGAGATTGAATACAGTGCTAGAATGTACTTCAAAACCTGAAGAAGTAAGAAATAGATGTTGGGATGTTGCCAGAACGGTGCAAGATTCTTCCAGTAAACAAAGTTTACTGGAGGGATCCTGCGCCCCGTAACACAGCGGAACAACACAAGCGGCAAAGAACAAGACAAAAAACTAAACGCATAGTACAGCGTCGGCGAATGGAATGGCGCGGCTTTTACAAGGCTGGCATGAGTGTCCCTAGAGAAACTTTCAGAGTATCAACACTGTTTCTCATACTGTTTCATGCCGCGATAGTGATCGTGCCGTAGCAGTGATCAAGTGACCTTTGGATGCACATGCGATGCTTCAAGAACGCCGCCATTTTCTTGTTTATCGTTTTAGTCGGTCAGTTCTAGTAGACTTAGCTTTTCCTCTCTGCTGTGTGGCTGCGCGCGACTGACGTCGTTCCAACGCGCATCAACAATAACGGACGTAGCAGCATGACAGGCCGGGCTCAGACTGTGGCCTCAACTGAATATTAACTTTCAAGGATGACGTCACTTCATGGCTCAGCCAACTGAACTTCGTGGCAAGCCGTTTTTTGCGTCCATAGAGAACGATATGGATTATGCGTCAGTGGTCTGAACATACCCTCTGCAGCACAAGTGTATCCGAGGAAGCGTTTTTCTGAACTTCGGTAGTGCTGTTAAGAAGCAACTCGGTCCAAGCAATATTCGAGGCCATAGACGCGGCGATTTCGCAACCGTTATAAACACCAAACTCCGCGCCCTTGCTGTCTTGCGTGCTTCGGTGGTGGAACTCTAATATCTTATGTAGTGAAACTAGCTCACTCGTATTTACACGGCTCTCGTTACAAAAATAGCAATTCAGAACGACTTCTCAGAATAAAAAAGTAGGCGAAAGCAAAAACAAAACCATTTCCTTGTCAAAACAACATTGGTCGTAGGGCGAACAAAGAGGTAACCCGTGCTTCGCTTCGAACAAAAGATGACACATCTGGTAGCAACCAAGCACAGGTAAAAGAACATAAACAAACAAGTCTGATTGCGCGGTTGAGCTTCATCTCATCTAATAGGTTCATCTCATATGTAGCAGGGCTTTAGGCGGACCACGTGGAATGATTCAGGGAGCATGTGTTATTCCATTGTGCCAGATTCACAGTCAGGGACAACCGCGTCTATCAGTTGGCACAAACCATTTTCTTGTCAAAACAACATTGGTCGTAGGGCGAACAAAGAGGTAACCCGCGCTTCGCTTAGAACAAAAGATAACACATCTGGTAGCAACCAAGCACAGGTAAAAGAACGTAAACAAACAAGTCTGATTGCGCGGTTGAGCTTCATCTCATCTCATAGGTTCATCTCATATGTAGCACGGCTTTAGGCGGACCACGTGGAATAATTCAGGGCGCATGTGTTATTCCATTGTGCCAGATTCACAGTCAGGGACAACCGCGTCTATCAGTTGGCAAACACAGGGTTATATTCTCAAGAGTCCAGAATACCATCGCAGGAGCTTCTCAGTGAATCGACATCGTCGAATTGCAGTCCCAGCTCTGTGTCTCTAAGGGAACTGCAGGTTCGTGCATCGGTTTATTGTTTACGACACAAATTATTCCGAACAACAAGAGGCAAACACGTTCACTGTAAAAATTGTTGCCCGTGCACTCGTAGTGCGATTCTGGGGAAACAGTAGAGCTGGCGGCTTTATCCCTTTATCGGAGACGCGCCTGTTGTGAATCATATGGTTTTCCGTACTTGGCGCTCGATGTTCACATGACTGCCACCCCCGGAATAATTTGTCCGTTAGCTTTCACATGTTTACTAAAGTGCGCTAGGTTACAGGTGCTAGAATTCGTGGGAGACAGGCAGACAGACAGACAGACAGAAAACCTTGTTAGGAAAAGATGGGTTAAGGAGACGGGGTGGCAACCGCGCTGGTGGTGACAGAAGCAGCTCGTTCAACCAAGACCTCTTGGGTGGCCAGATTGGACCTGCCCAGCGCCCCCACCAACTTGCTCCTGCAGGTGATCATGGGAAAAGGATCCTGAGGGCATCTTCGCCCAGACCTGCGTTTTCATTGGACTTCCTTCTCATAAATCCTATTAGCTGGTCCACTTGGGGACCTAATTGCCTATGAGTTCCGAATTCCTTCGAATCTGTTGGATAAAAAGGCCTAACACCTCCAGTTTCGGGAACTCAGGAACGGGGTACCCTCTACGAAATCTTTAAACGAAAAGCTTGCAAAGGCTGCTCTTTTGGGAAAGAGAATAACAAGCTCTGATTTTTTGGGAGAACAAATGAGACCTACCTTTTCAGCCTGCGTTGCGACCACGTCTGCGTTAGCCTAAAAATGCTTTCTATGTGTGCGTCGCTATCTCTTGCGACCCAAACCGTAATGCCGTCACTACAGACTAAAACGGGGATTTGGGATTTGTTTCAATTCATGTGCTAGGGGAAGGAGAGCCCGATTGATGAGTATGGGCGAGATAGCTCCTTCTTGAGAATTGCCTCTGTTTTCGAGAACAAATGAACCATCCTCATTGTGACCAATCCGTAGTATATCGCTACGCACCATAAAAATGTTTCGGCCTATTTATACGTCCTATGTCTGGAATTATTAGGCGCCAGGTGAGTAAGGATAGCAACATTTGCCACTCGGTCGAAGGCCTTCATCATATCTAGGGTCAGCAGTGTTATAGTGGTTACTTTGCTACTCGGCTTGCCGACCTCGTTTGATAACTGCAGCAAGATATCTTGAGCACAGAGTTTCGTGCTAAACACTACCATTTCTCGAGGCAGCGCATTGATTTGTCTAATAAGATGAGAAATGAGAGCTAATATGATACGCGGGAGCACTTTTCTAACAGAGGATGACAAACTTAAGCAGCTCGGCTGTTAAAATTCCGTATAATTCTGAGTGCTAAACTTTTTGAGCAACTCATTCTGAGATTGATGTGCTCCCAATAGTGCATTAGTGCAGTGTTTAAAATGTATGCCCTATCAGAAAGAAAACCTTTCCGAATAAAACACCTTCAAATCTTGCTATGTAGTAAAGAAATGAAAAAAAATAGCCGTGGCTTAGCTCGGCTACGCCAGGATATACGCAGTGTGAGCTAAGGCTCAGCTGCTTATCCTCAGCTTTCCTGGGTGTCTAGGACTAGCTTGATTATCATGATTACTGCTGCTTCAATGACACACACACACACGGCATACGCAGTATTTAACACAAGTGTATTTATCAAACTGCTCCGGCGCAGCGTCATCAATCACCCCTTAGGTAGGCTGGTTCCACAGGTGCACGCCGGTGTTGCTCCGACGCAGGAACCATCGGCTCCACACCCGGCCACCCCTCGCATGATCATCAAGTGGACCGGGCTGCCACGATTAGAACAAAAGAAGGCGGAGATGCTGGGTAAGTGGGGCGGGTTAGAGACGCTGGGCAGCGAGCAACGTTGTGTGCGCTGTGTGACGTCACTGCTCCTCGTGCGTGCGCTACACGACTCTCCAGGAGCCACCCGAAACTCCTCAACCTCGGTCAGTGTAGCTCACCATACAAAAAATATCAAGGACTCTTAAGCACTTCTTGGGATGCTGAGAAATCAAAAACAATTGCCATTAACATCGGGCTCGAAAGGCTCATCCTCGCACAGGCCTGTATCTTCAGTAGGTTGCTCTATATGTTGCCCTAAGTTCGCGCTAGCAAAATGGAGCCCTCTAAATTAACTATTCAATAGGAAAAGCATATAAGGCCAGCGCTGCAGCTGCCACAGTGTGCTTCTAAAGCCCGGAATAATGAAGTGGTGCCTACAATACTGCCATGGAGTTAATGAAGGCACACCTCTCATGAGAGCGGAAATGCCTTGGGCACTCACCACCAGGTGATGAAATACTAAAGACGCACAATATACCTGTCTCAGACCTGGTGCTGGAGGCATGTCGCCTCCCGACAAATCTCCGAGAGCCCCTTATCATTTGGCGTCTCCCCATGCATATGCATCTGGTTGAAACACGCCACAACGACTCTCAAGAGCTATATCCCTCTCCCGACAGCTACCAATCTGTCTTGAAAACGTTTACAGATGCCGCAGAATACAGACGTCAAGACGCCTACATGGTTAGAGTTATCAAACACCGGCCCTCAGCCCCAGTGGATGCTACCCCATCCGAAATGATTCCCGAACTAAGACGCAAATGATGGCATGGTGCTGGAGAGACGTCGGGCTAAAGATGATGTTGAGAGCATCAAGTCGTCGCCTAATGACCTCGAATGGTATAGCCGTAAACAAAACATTGAGGTGGATCGATGTCCGAAATCCAACAGTGAAGATTTCAGCTAATCTAATGAAGTACACAACCGTAATACTACCTTCGCTCTGTGCAATTGACGTCGACGCTGTACACAGACTTCCCTCGATACCGGAATCTGAAGCCAGAATCCTTCGCTTCTACCGGCAAAAGCTCCGAGACGCGTGGTTGGAAACGAAGGAAGGTCTTGCGCGAGCCTAGGTCTTCGGTTTTCATCACATAGAACATGACGAAACAAACCGTGACCTACGTCGTGCACTGGAGAATTGTGGGCACAGGAAAACGGCCATCGCTGTTCCTGCCGCACCAAGAATACGACTCTCTTGAATTTTGAATTATGTTTTAGTAAAATGTTGCTGTAAATGTGATTTTAATAAAAGAGGTTAGTGTGGGGGTGTATACCGACCTTCATTTAAAATAACAATAAAATTGGAGAAATGGTTATGCCACAGTAAGAATGTACAGAATAAATAGACACTCATAGCTTCCTACCACTCTGAGGTGCCCTGAGGTTACACGTGGTATTATACGCGGTTTAAAAAGCCAATGTCTCCCAGGTAAGCGAAAAGCCGTTTACTTGGAAATAAGGGTTGATCAGCCAAAAACATTGAGGGATGAACTGGATTTGTTTGAGTGTAATTGCCTTGTGGAAGCACCCACACTCAACAAAGACATGTGTGCCTGATAGGCGATGTCCGCACCTGTCACATTGTGGCGGTGGTTTTCCGTGTAGAAGGTTCGAGTGAGTAGCGTGTGAATGGCCCATTCGTAATCTGCACGTGTACACTTCCGTTGTTCTGTTGTGTTTTTCTGTGTAATACCTGCCTAATTGGGGTTTTATACTGTGAAGTTTGTTATCTGTTTCAGTGTCCCAGTGTTGCTGCCATAGTTGTCGGATTGCCTTTCAATGAATGGTTTCCAGCCAAGATAGGGAATCTGCCGAACGTGGACGCCACTGCGAAGGGCTGCCGTAGCGGCGCTCTGGTCTGCGAGTTCATTACCTGGAATCCCACTGTGTCCAGCCACCCAACACACGATTATGACCGGTTTTAAAGCGTAGGCTCCCATTATCCCTTTAACTAATCTGATCAACACAATGTTCCTGCTTCGTTTTCTGTAATGCAATGCTGTCACAACACTCAATGAGTCTGTGTATAAAATGGATTGTAGTGTCTTTGCTTGAATATGGGCTCTAGTGTAATCATAAAGCATGTGCCTCAGCCGTAAATATAATGGTATTTTAATTTATTTTCCGTCCGCTGGCAAAGTTGGGACCGTGTGTACCACATGCCACAGCAGTGGCTGTTTCGGAGGCATGTGTGTAAGGAGCAGTGTATGGGAATTTGTTTTGCAAGTACAGGAAATGTTGTCGAATTAGTTCTGTGGCTGAATGTTTTCTTTTTGTAAATTTCCTTGAACCACATCTCTCAGGTGACAGCGCGCAGTTCCCAAGGCGGAATGAACTCGGTGAAGTCACTTTTATAAGACTCAGATGAGACAACCCAAAGTTCCTATGCCTCCATTTTCCCTCGTATAGAATAGGGCAGAGGAAGCGACGGACGGCTCAAAAACGGCTTTTTGGGGGATGTGTTTTAAATAATAACAATGAGCGGATTACATTTTAAGGATGTCGCCCTTACGCAGTACAAAATTGCCTTTATGTACGCTGGTGCTTTAAATACTATTGATCAGTTTCGACATCAAGGCTTTCAATAGGGCTCGTCCACAAAGCCCCGGATGCCAGGCGGAGCCCGAAGTGCAGCACTGCGTCGAGCATTTGTAACGCTGTTTTTGAGGCAGACCCATACACTACACTTCCATACTCCATACGGGACGTCACAAGGCTGTTGAAAACACGTAAAAGGCATGTTGTATCTGCATCATACGAATTGGCGGGAAAAACGTTTAGGATGTTCATGGTCTTCATGCATTTCATTTTAAGTTGTTTATACGTGGGATGAATGTAAGTTTATAATTTAAAACTACTCCAAGAATCTTGTGTTCTCTTTTTACAGGTACGTCAACTTCTTTAGGTTGTATGGTCGGTTGCAGATGGAACCCACGCTTCTTGGAAAAGCGAACCCAAGTGCTTCTCTGCGCATTTAGGTTAAAACCATTCTTGTCTGCCTACTTTGCTAGTCTGTTCACAGAAACTTGGATATGCCATTCAGAGATACATTAGTTTCATGACCTGAAGCTGAACTGAACGTCGTCTACGCAGATTGAATAAAAAATGGTGGGTGGCAGTGTTCTCTCTAACATATTCAATTTTACAATGAAAGGTGTTCAGCTAAGCACTCCACGCTGGGGAACGCCTTTTTCTTGTATATACGTCCTGGATAATGCTCCAACAACTCGTAACTGAAATGTTCTACGTGATTTGTAGCTTGCCAGTGTGTTTAACATGTTTCCACAATAGCCGCCAGATTTAAGGCCATGCAAGATGCCATACCGCCATGCGGTGTCATAGGCCTTTCCAATGTAAAAACAATACAGATATACAGTGTTGTTTATGAGCGAAAGCATTTTTACCATGCCCCGCACGGGGCACCTTGAGTAATCTTGGTGATGGTACTGGCGATACCGCGGACCCCGAGCCCCCAGACATAAGCTGGATCCAACCGTGGCGATGTGTTTATAGGTGGAGGGTTAGAAACCACGAACGGTGGCCGTCGGAGCCCAGGTCAAGCTCCGGCGGATGGGCTCCCTGTCTGTTCACCAGGCAGGGAGCTCCGGGACCTCTTTGGCTACCAGGGTAAGGTCAAAGAAGAAAGTACCCCAGTCTCCCTGCTTTTATACTATGCTCTATGGCATTTTCAAACCCCCCCCCCCCAAACGTGATCGGTCCCTGAAAAGGGGCCGCACCGAAGTATCTTTTCCCCAATTGCCATCTTTAACATTTCCTGAACCGGATAATTTCTCTCGATTTCTTGTGATGGAATCGCTCAATCCAACCCACCCTCTAGCATCTCAGTCAGTCTTCTTGATCGCCAAGTATCTTGAAGCCATAGTAGGAAAATCATATAAGTGCAAAAAACAACGGTCTGGTGAACTCCTCATCGAAATAAATGACAAGCAGCAGTCCACGAAGCTTCTAGCTCAGACTAGACTGGCTGATCTAGACATCAGGGTCACACCCCATCGGAGCCTCAACAGCTCCCAGGGTGTGATATCCGAGACAGATCTTGTGAACGAAACGGATGCGGATCTCCTTGCCGGCTTGAAGGATCAGGGCGTCACTGCCGTGAGACGCATCACTATCCGCAGAGACGACAAGGAGATTCCCACCAAGCACATTATCTTGACTTTCGACCGCGCAGTTCTTCCACAACACATCAATGCAGGTTTTATCCGTTGCTCCATCCGTCCGTACATCCCGAATCCGCGGCGCTGTTTTAAGTGCCAGCGGTTCGGGCACGGTACAACCTCTTGCCGTGGCCGAACGACGTGTGCGAAATGCGCGGCGCACGATCATCCGACTGACAACTGTCCATCCGAAACCCTCACTTGTGTGAACTGCGGCGGTCCGCTGCAGCGTACTCCCGCAAGTGCGAAAAATTTCAAATGGAAAAAAAGATAATTAACATCAAGGTCACGGAGAACATCACCTTCCCAGAGGCGCGAAAGAGGTTCGCCTCTTTCCCTCTGGGGAGGTACGCCGACGCAGCTCGCCGGGGGGCGGAGCGGCGTCTGGTGTCCACAGGGACGCAGTTCAGCGAGTCTGACCTGGTCCCTGCCCCGCCCCCCCTGGGTTGCCTCTGTCAGCCCAACCCGCGACCACGCCGCTTGCTGAGGCAGCAGCGGTTGTGGTGCAAGCGTCTTCCGTCGGGACCGGTGCCGCTCCCGCCTCTGTCTCCCCTTCCTCCACTGCGTTGGAGGGTACCGAGGTGATGGACACCACGGGCCCCGCACCGGTTCCCACCGCCACCGCACCGCCCGTGCCACCTCTGGCGCCCCGGACGCCCTCGGCGGTGGCGGCTCAAACGAAGGGCTCCCCGAGGGGGGGCCAAGTCCGGGGGGCCCGGTCCGTCGGGCACCCCTCGGACATCTGACGACGACATGGATGTCGGGCCGTTCCTGCTTGCAACGCAGCGCAAGGAACGCGTCCCGACGCCAAAGCCTCCCGACAAGCCAAAAAAGGCGAGAGTCACAGCCCCGAAAGACGACACATAAACAAACACACACACTCCAGTAGCTCTCACACTAAATAATGGGAAGAGAAAACATAATTCAATGGAACTGCAGAGGCCTTCTAAATAATGTTGACGACGTCTATGAGATTCTGCATGCTAATCAGCCAAGTGTAATGTGTGTTTAGGAAACACACCTGAATTCCAAGAACACAAATTTCTTGAATAGTTACCTGGTATACAGAAAGGACAGGGTTGGCTGCACACACTCTTCTGGCGGTGTGGCCATAATCGCCCGCAAATCCTTAGCATGCCACCCTGTCACCTTGAACACTATCCTAGAGGCTGTGGCAATTCGAACGATAATATTTAATATGTTGATAACGGTATGCTCCATATACATTCCTCCTGATGTTTCACTTTTAAGCTCTGACTTCGAGGCGCTGGTTGACCAGCTGCCCGAACCATACATCCTGACAGGCGACCTTAATGCTCACAACACTCTTTGGGGCTCTTCTCGCACGGATGCCCGAGGTCGCCTCATAGAGAAATTCCTTACATCTTCAGGAGCATGCCTTTTCAACAGTAAACAGCCTACATACCATAACATAGGACACAACACATACTCATGTCTTGACTTGGCCATTGGCTCCGGAGTTCTCTTTCCTCTTCTTGAGTGGGGTGTGGCAACTGACCCATATGGCAGTGACCACTTCCCCACCTCACTTACATATATAGATAAAGGCCCAAGCAGTTCATCTTCCCATAATAGGTTCAATGAAGCACGAGGTAACTGGAATACATTTACAGAGACATCCAAATTACACCACACATCCATAGGACACCTACACGTTGAAGAAGCTACCCAACTCCTCACGGCGCACATCCTCGACGCTGCCGAAAAGTCCATTCCCCACGTCTCTGGTGCCCCGCGCAACCAGCGGAGGCCGTGGTGGAATGAGGACTGTAGGCGGGCGCGAGAGGCCCAGAACAAGGCGTGGGGTATCCTTCGTCGGTACCCCACGTCGGGAAACCTCCTCTTGTTCAAACGGGCGAAGGCATTAGGAAAACGTGTGCGCCGTGAGGCAAAACGAGAGAGTTGGCACACCTTCTTGACATCCATTAATTCATACACAGACACACACAAAGTCTGGACACGTATACGCAAGCTGAAAGGACAACAGACACACAGCCTGCCCCTGGTTAGCACAGCAGGGGACACGCTAGAAGACCAGGCTAACACTCTTGCACAACACTTCGAACACGTGTCTAGTTCAGCACACTACACAAACACTTTCATGAAACACAAAACATCTGCAGAAAAAAAGCCCTTACACGACAAAGACAAATCAAAAACTTCTTACAACTCTGAATTCACTCTCGATGAGTTGAGGGCTGCCCTGAGCACGTGCAAACCTTCAGCTCCAGGCGCAGATAAGATTACATACACCATGATACAGCACCTACACCCATACACTCTTGAAACACTCTTACACCTATACAATAAAATATGGCTTTCGGGGCACATTCCACGCTCTTGGAGGGAGGCCATAGTAGTGGCTGTCCTAAAGGAAGGGAAGGACCCTTCCTCTCCTGCCAGTTACGCCCCATTGCCCTAACAAGCTGCCTGTGTAAGCTCTTCGAGAAGATGATAAACAGGAGACTTGTGTACTTCTTAGAGTACAATGGTCTTCTCGAGAGCTGCCAGGCGGGCTTCAGGACGGGGCGATCTACCAACGATCAACTCGTTGCATTAGAAGCGTATATTAAAGATGCTTTTCTCCATAAGCAGTACTGTATGACAGTATTCTTTGATCTAGAAAAAGCGTACGATACCGCGATATGGCATCCTAAGCGACCTCAAGTCCTTTGGCATGTCGGGTAACATGATGAACACGCTTGCCAGTTACCTGTCTGAAAGAACGTTTCGCGTGCGAGTTGGAACTGCACTTTCTAGGGTTCATGTGCAGGAAAACGGCGTGCCGCAAGGTGGAGTTTTGAGTTGCACTTTGTTTATTGTGAAAATGAATTCCCTCCGGAAGTCGCTACCACCATCGATTTCCTGCTCCATTTACGTAGACGACGTTCAATTATCCTTTAAGTCTTGTAACCTGTCTGTCTGCGAGCGCCAAGTCCAGCTTGGTGTTAACAAGCTAGCTGGTTGGGCAGACAGCAACGGTTTTAAATTTAATCCAGGGAAGTGCACTTGTGTCTTGTTTTCCAAGAGGCGTGGCATCCGGCCGGATCCTGACATTCATCCCAATGGTGTCTCGATTCCTTTCAAGAAAGAACACAAGTTTTTAGATATAATCTTTGACGAAAAGCTCACATTTATCCCACACATAAAACAACTAAAACATAAATGCTTAAAAACACTGACTATCCTGAAGGTTCTGTCGCACATTTCTTTTGGTGCTGACAAACAACTTCTTTTACGTGTTTTTACCAGCTCGATAGGCTCACGACTGGACTATGGTAGCGTTGTCTATGGGTCAGCCACTAAAACATCCCTCAGAATGCTGGACCCTGTGCTTCATCTAGGGCTCCGCTTGTCATGTGGTGCCTTTCGGACTAGTCCAGTCGAAAGTCTGTATGTAGAGTGCAACAAATGGAGCCTAGAACGTCAGCGAGCCTACACAGACCTGCTTTATGCTTTTAAAATCTCATCAATGCCTCACCATCCTTTTACATCAGTTTTTTATGATACGTCTATGACTGCACTACTCCTAAACCGACCATCGTTCTCTGCGCCCTTCTCTTACAGAGTTAGAGAGGAAGCGTCAGAGCTTTCTGTCTCCTTTTTAGACACCATACAAAGTTCTCAAACAGATTTTATAGCACCATGGCATCTCCGCCCTGTATCATGCGACACATCCTTCACACATGTAGATAAAAACCGAGCTCCCACATGTGCAATTCTGCAGCATTTCTTCTATTTGCAGCAGAAGTATCAATTTTCCGAATTTTATACGGACGCCTCTAAAACTGCCACCTCTGTGTCCTGCGCGGCGCATGGGCCCGGCCTTAATGTCACTAAAACTCTTAACAGTAATACGAGTATCTTTACGGCAGAGGCTTATGGTGTACTTCTTGTTGTTAATCATATCCTTCAAAGTCACATCCCACAATCCATTATATATACAGACTCCCTCAGTGTCGTGCGGGCGTTGTCATCAACAAAGTCTTCAAAAAATCACGTTGTAAATCTAATAGTCAAGGGTATTATGTCGGTGTATGTACGCAAATTTGAACTGGTTCTTTGCTGGGTCCCTGGCCACAGTAGTATAGCCGGGAACGAAGCAGCGGACCGAATGGCTGCTGCTGCTACACTCTCGAATACAGTAGACATAACCACATTACCCTACACCGACGTGAAACCCCAGATCAGACAACAACTTCGCAAAACATGGCAAACACACTCGAGTGAACAAACAGACAACACGTTACACGTAATAAAACCACACTTGGGACCATACACCACCGACACACGCAATAGATACACTGAAGTCGCCTTGGCCAGATTACGGATAGGGCATACTCATGCAACACACTCGCACCTTCTCACTGGGTCTCCAAGACCTCTGTGCAGTAGGTGCGGAGAGGCCCTATCCGTGATGCACATCCTCATACAATGTAAGGCACTCGACACTACACGACGCAAACACTTCCCTCAACTACACACACGACATATTCCACCACACCCGTCACTCTTCTTAGGAGACGAAGCCCTGTTTTCAATCAAACGCGTTTTCGAGTTTCTCACCGACGTAAAATTTTTACATCTCATTTCTTATCATGCATGTTGACAACCTGGCCCTTTACACCAGTCATCTTCATTACGTTGTGTTTTACTTTGTTTATTTTTACTAAAGTGTTCTTTTACTTCCATGTCACTTTCATGTAATCACTTTTGTTTGGCGCTCTTTGTCCTTAGTCGGCCTTGCGCCATTAAACTCTAAACATCATCATCATCATCATTTTTACCATGAGATTCAACAGCTATAACAGTGTCAGTGGTTGATCTGCCCAAACAAAAGCCTGCCTGGTAGCTATAAAGGGCAGCATGATATTCCAAAAACTAGATAAGGCGTCTATGGATCATCTTTTCAAAGAGCTTGCTCAAGATGCTTGTCCGAGCAATAGGGCTGTAGCTTGTAGCAGAAGAGACATCTTTTCACTCTTTCAATATAGCTAACACGATTGCCTCTTTCCAAGCGTGATAAAAGTACCCAGTACACCATATTGCCGCCAACCATGTATGGGTTTGTTTATTTATTGTTTGTTTTCACTGCCAGGCCACGCCCGGCTGTGTTATCTGCGTTCCAAACGAAGCGCGTCTTACATTCTTTACTTTTATGCCACACGGGCTGTCACATTCAGATAAGCAGACTGTCTCGCCCTAACGTCACTAGCCCAGAATACTTTTCTGCGATCAACAATGTTCTGGATGTGAATCGACGGTTTCAGAAACGCTTCCGCCGAAAGATTAAAGCCTGCAGGGCAGACGCAGCGGCATTCGAATCGAAGACACTCGCCTGTGCAAGTCACTTTGTCGACCGCTGCTTCGCCGACTCTGTATTCTTTTGAGTTGTTAGGTGACACAGGTTCGCTCCAATAGACTTGTTTCACCTTCAGGACAACTGCGTCGTCCTTGGCTTCATGACAATATCTTGTTTTATAAGAAGAGAAGTGTACTGAAGGTATCATCTGGAGGTGCTGAATCATTGGGCATGTTATTTTATTGGCCCTGGCGCTTAAACACAGCATGGGCTGAGAGCTACCATATGTTTCTGCAGCAAAAAAGTAGAGTTATACCCGCAAATAAATCTCTTGCTGTCACGAATAGGCTTTTTTTCAATAGATTCTTTGTATTGCAGGAATGTCTCGGTGTAATGGGAGGAGCGGTAAATATGTTCAATGTGTTGTCCAGGGTGTGTGGTTGGTTTTCAAGGGTATTGGCAGTGGTCCTGACAATAGGTGTGACTTATTTTTTCTGCCCTGCAGTTTCCGTATCCTGTTCCAAACTTTGCACGCATCTGTATGGTAATTAATTGATGGTAGAAAAGATCCCCAACTATGTTTATAACTGACGCCGCATTCGCCGTCCCATGGTTTTTGCGTGCTTGAAGTAAATTAGGTTTTCAATAGTGGGACACCTGCGGACGACCCCCCCCCCCCCATGTCTTATTCTGAACATTTATGGCACGGTGTTATACCGGAGGTCTGGGGAATAGAAACGCTAGCAGCATCAAGCATATGTGCTGTTATGAACAACGCTTCATCAATATCAAAGCGTGTTATTTATGTTGCAGCGGCACCATCGTCATCGTAATTATTAGCGTCACAATCATCATCACGGTGACCGGCCAGCGTCATCAGTTCCACGCGTTACAGATCGAACGTCGAGTAAGCCGCTGAGCGGCCGCACGTCCAACCCGCTCCCACTCCTGCCCGGGCCAACGCGACCTGAATACATGTGGGAGCCCACCAACCGAGTAAGCCTCCTACAAGTGGTGACCCGGACGTTCCCTACATGTGGTTACCTGCGAGTTCCGCGCCTGTTCCTCGGCCAGCGGCACACCGACATGGCGACGTGGGGGGACCCGCCAATTCTGGCGTTCGAGCCACGCTACCCAAGAGGATGATTCTTCAAGTTCGAGGCTGCCCTCTGGCTCAACCACGTCAGCATACAGCCTCTGAAGCACTCCATCCTCTGGGAGACGCTTCCGCTAGTGCTCCGCCGCGTCCTCGTCCTACCACCGCCCAGCGTCACCCCCTACGATGACCTTCGTGCTGCCGTGCTCACGCACTACGGCTTCAGCGACAAGCGCTCTCGAGCGCCAGCAGAGGAGGTACCCGCGCAGCCCACGCACGCTTCGCCGCAGGGCATTGTACCCTCTGCACCATCCGCGTCGTCTCCTGCCAGTAGTGTCGCCCCCCTGGACCTCATCTCCAGCACGGCAGCCTCATCCACGCGGACGGGACTTGCACCCGAGGACGTCACGGATGCCCACCAGTCACATCCTGCCACCCCTAATTCTACCACGCCATGCAAGGGCTCCGGTGAGCAAATTTGCTCCGTGACCGGCCAATCATTCCAAAACTCGTCTCCTGCTCCGCCAGAATTGCACGATAAGTCCACCACGATGCAAGTTGCCGCTACCAACTCCAACGACGACGAATTCGCCTCTCCCGTCCGGCTGCAGTCAACACCGCACCTGGATTCTCAAGGACGTGAAAATGCCACCAGTGACAACTACATCCCGTCGCTCCGGCTACCATCGCAACGCACACAAATCTATGCACAAGCGCACGTTGACAGCACACCCAAGGCCCCAACACCGCGAAACCGGGCTACTGCTCGTGATTTGGATGACCTTACCACGGCCACACTATCTCCCGACCACACAAAGTCTTTTATTCGGTGCCGCCGACGTCGCCACCGACGTCCTAAGCAGCAGTCGCCAAAGCGAGTTTCGTCGCAGGGGGTCCTTTGGTGCACGCCCCCAAGCCGTCAATGGCGTCTTGCCCAACGCCCTTGGCACGTGCCCGGTCGACGGGGGCTTCGGATCCGTGCAAACACTCGTCGGCACTCCGGGACTCGCGTGTCTTGCTGTAGACGCGCTCAGCAGAGGTGTCATGCCACGGACGCGTTACGAACCTGCGGAACAGTTCTGAGCCCGAAACCGCGCTCGAAACTTCCATATCAAGGACATCAGCCCACTCGAACCGGCCGCCGAACGCCGATGTGCACGCATCACAAGAGGCTGCTCGTGGAGCGCCGATTCTCGGAGCATTGCCATTTCTTCTACACCATGGCCGCGGCTCTAGCTTCTTTCACTTCGGGACTTCAAAGCCGCCGGCTATTTCGGCCCCTCCGCCACTCCCAGCCAAGACCACCCGACGGCTTCTACTCACCGTACGCTCTCACGGGATTGATCACGACCACCCAAGGACATGGAACGCGGACATGCATTACTTATGGCCTCTTCTGTACATACCTGTACATAGTGCATAGTCCATTTTCTTGCATTGTTATTTACATTTATCAATTTACCGCGCTTCACGCTAGAAGGGGAGCCCTGTAGCGGCACCATCGTCATCGTAATCATCAGCGTCACAATCATCATCACGGTGACCGGCCGGCGTCATCAGTTCCACGCGATACAGATCGAACGTCGGGTCAGCAGCTGAGCGGCCGCACGTCCGCAGCGCTCCCACTCCTGGCCGGGCGAAAGCGACCTGAATAAATGTAGGAGCCCACCAACCGGGTCAGCCTCCTACAATGTCTAAGTAAGTTTAGACTTCTCTTTAAATGTTGCCCAGTCAGCAACAGCTTCTTTAAACTTTCCATATGATGTGTAACTTTAAAGGCATTGTTCTAAATATCTTAAGCTGACTACGAAGTGGTCGCTTCCTTAGGGATTCGTATCCACTTCCCATTCTATGCACGAAAAAAGAACGGGGGAGCCTATAGCCAGATCAATGTGTGAATATGTGTGGTGTAATGTATTGTACTATGTTGGCTGCTTTTTGTTAAAGAGACAAGGTCGGAATGAGAAGAGAAATTTTTCTATCAAGCAGCCCCGAGAATCTGTGCTTTCCGATCCCCATAGTGGGCTGCGCTCATTAAGGTCACCAACTGGTTGAAACGGTTCCGGCCGGTCATCTCTAAGAACTCAAATTCGGAATTGGACGAATGATATTCCGGCGGAATGTGCGGTGAACAAATTGTTGTTAGCTTGTTGAAGATAATTGGGCAAACTGCAACCGCTTATATGTCTGTGAGGAAATGAATAGATTGCCAAGGGCCAGCCTTTTGCTTAAATGTTGCCACGCCACCAGAGCAGTGCATGCAGCTATCTCTGTCTCTTCTAAATACTGAGTATTGGTTTAGGAAGTTGGTGTGCTTAGAGTTCAAGCGCGCCTCTTGTAAACACCGGACGGTTGTTTCAGTTTTGCGTAGGATGACATAAATATCATCTAGGTTTTTAAATATTCCCCTACACTTCCACTGCGTAACTATTTGTGCTACCATAAAGGTTTAAAGAAGACTTTGACTGGTGAAGACTAGGAATGGGTGTATCACCTACCACACGCAGGTATGATTTGGGGCAGTGACGCGGGGCAGTGCTGCTGTTTTCTTTGTCACGCCTTGGAGCGCTGTTCTTTCACCGCCTTTTGGCGCTAGCCTAGAAGGCGTCATGTTCATGTTATTGTCTGAGTGCTGTGACAGCGGCAAGAGGTAGTCATTGTGGCCTCTAATACGGAATATGTTCGAAGTGGAGGAAAGAATCCCTCCCACCCCCGTTTGTTGCGTGTTGGACGCAGACGCGGCCGAAGGACCCGCCACATCTACATCCATGGCCACCTGAGGTATGGTAGAAGGAATAAGGGAACCAACGACACAGCCGTCACTCCTGGCGTTCGTGGCCGACGCAACACTTACAGGTGACGCAGGTGTTGTGTCGTCTGGCTCGGCTACATCAGGCAGCACATTGTGGGGCTGCGGAGGCACCAAGTCTGCTTCGCAGTACTGAGTGTCCGCAGTGACAAGACGCCGCTCCGCCCCCTGGCGAGCTGCATCGGCATACTTCCCAGAAGCAAAGGCGCTGAGCCTTTACGTAAATCTGGTTAAGATATGCTGTCGTTGACTTTAGATTGATTATTTTCTTCACAGGTTTGAATGTTCCACACGCCCTTGAGTTCGCTAAGTGCGCGCCACTGCACTTGGGACATTTAATCAAACTGCTGTTGCAATTCTCTGTGGGGCGGGCGTGCTCTGACACTTTGGACACGTTAAACGCCCAAGGCAGCTGTTAGTACTTTGCCCATAACTTTGGCTCTTAAAGCACCGACGCGGGTTGGGGACATATGGTCGGATGGTACATCGAAGAAATCCTGCAATCACAAATTCATAAAAAGTACTACGGTCAAAGGTGAGGACTACATGTTTGGTTTTTATTTCCTGATTTTCTGGACGGATTGTGATCCTCGTTACTGCAATGATGCCCTGGTCACGCAGGCCCTCTAGGATGTCAGATTTAGTTTCACATGGAAAGATCAAATTCGGATATGACACCGTGCCATGTATTGAGAGTTCCGTTGAGAGTAACATTGATTTTCAGGTCGCCAAAAAGAGGTTGTTCAAGAAGCTTTTTAATTGTGCAGGGTTGTTTACTTCTACAAGAATTTCTTCAGAGGTCAGTTTATTGGCTTTGTAGTGTTTGCCTTCAACATGTTCATTGCCCTTAGCTATTAGGAAAACGTATGTGGATGTCACTGGCTTTGTATTGTCTTCGGATGCAATGATCAAAAACCGGGGGAAATTGTAAGGTATTTGGTACGATAGCGCAGGCAATGAGGGAAAGTTCGCTTCGGTGCAGCTCCTTTTGTGGGGCCGATCAATGGGTTTAGAAAATTTGGAAAGACCCATGCAGCATGGAAACAAGCAGGGAGCAGGGGTACTTCCTTCGCTCGGTTTACTATGATGTTCATAGACATCCCGGAGCTCTCTTCCTGGTAAACAGACAGTGAACCCATCCGTCGGAGCTTAACCACGCCTCCGACGACCATCGTTTGTTGTTTCTACCCTTCACCATTAAACTCCTACTCATGGTAGGATACAGCGTGAGTTTGGGGGCTCGGGGCTCGCGGTGTCGCCAATACTGTCACTAAGATTACTCAAAGTTCCCCGTGCAGGGAGAAACTTCAGATATTGCTTTTACTAAAATTTAATACTACAGCCTTCGTGCCCTGTTTTTAAAATTCTTGATCATGAAGTCGTACTAGACATCTTTCAGGTTCGCTTTATTGCGAATACTAATAATGCGCGTGTTTTGCGCCAAAACGATCTTTTGCTCCATAACGTTCGAAGCAGTTATGGCAAACACACAGTACACGTTTCTGCTCTATAATTTTATAATTCCTGGCTTACCAGTAAAAATACAAAATCATCTTACAAGAATTGCACTTCACTAAGAAACTACCTGCTTGAAGTCGTTTTTTTATTCTTGTGTGACATAGTTACTTAGTTTTGGGTCTATCTTGCTATTTCGACTTCGTTTGTTTTTAATCTGTCGCAGAATATTGGAGTTGTATCTGTGCTTTTCTGTCGTTTACGATTATCTGTATTTATATGGTGAGCATTCGTGACCACATTCCCGGCGGTGGAGAATTCCGGAGGAACATGCCCGCACTTGGTCTTCATCTGTACCCAATCATCAGCACCAGCCCACGCGGCACGCTTTTCCTCATCTATGGATATGATCATCATCATCGTGTGTCTAGGGTGCTTGCTGCTCGAATGCCTTCATAAACGCCGTTCGTGGCCCTCGTCTCTGAATAGTTATGTTCCGTGCTTATGGTTATGTACGTTTTTTTTTCTTTTGCTATGGCGCTCGAATTTCTTATTTTGTGTATTTCAATGAAGTTCCCCGGTACGGCTTCAGCCCTGGGACTTTCGCCTGTACTGCAAGCCCACTGTAAACATGTGTAAATTGCTGCAAAAAACTTGAATTTGAACTTGCACTTGAAGGAGTCCTCGCCCTCGCACATTACAGTGATCAGCTCGGTTAACAGTGTCCGGTAACATCATACGGCTTATTGAACCAAGGAACAGCCAATGCTTTACAAACGCGGCAGAAAAAAGTGCGCACATCAGTCTCAATGTCCTATAGGTAAAACACAGCTGCTCAACTTTGGCCTTTGTCTGCGTGTATGTGCGAACGAATCATAGGGTTGACACAGTAGATTCCGGAATGCATTCGTATCGCTCACCAGGACTGTGGAAGGCCATCGCTATCAAATTGCCTTGAAACAATCGTACCAAGAGACCACACGGGGTGATGCTTAGGGGCCCCGGACTGCACACAAATACTGCTACGTGTCAGAGAAACGGAAAATTGGGCTAGTGGGTAGCTGTTGATCTTGAAGGTGGAAGAGCTCACAAAACAGGGACGAAAGTAGAAAAAACATAGACGACACTGAAGCTCTCACAAAACAGGGACGAAAATTAAAAAAAGATTGACGACACGGTGCCATGTCGTCTATGCTTTTTCTACTTTCGTCCCTGTTATGTGAGCGCTTCCACCTTCAGGATGTACGTGTCAGTAGTTAGAAGGCGACATGGCCCATTATAGAGACAAGCGATGCATATGAAAGTATCTAGTCCGGCCGGCGGAAACGACATCGTTTGGTGGAGTAAAATAGAGCTCTAAGCTACATTCAATTTGTTTGCCTCCTTCTTAGGGCCAGATCAGTGCAAATCTGGATGTTCACGGTTGAAATAATTTTTCCGACCATACAGTGTTCCGACTTTGCAGAAGCGTCGCTTGCAAACTGAAATGTAAGCGATTTGTAGGCGCATATTTTGCTTTCTTGTTTAGTGTTTTTCTCTGCATTTCCATTTAAATTTAATGGAAGTTTGCGAGGGTACACTTGAAGCCACGTCCAATGGTCCGTGGCGGTTTTCCCACTTTATTGGCTTCTTTTTCGTTCTACCGGGTGATGATAGGCACGCTCTCAGGTGTTTTTAGCCAATATTCCGGATTTTTCTCGAGAGACCGCTGAAACAAGGGTAGCTCCCGTGAAAACTGCAGGGCGACACGTGAGGCACCTGCATGGCCATTCTCCCAGCCTCCACTCTCGCGGGCTGATCTTTAAGGAGACCGAATTCTTCCAGAAGTCCTTGCACCTTTCGGCCGTCAGGGTGCATGAGTCCAGCACCTTCACCAGCTTTACCGAAGCCGAGAAGGATGCCGGTTTCGTCAAGGAGCAATGGTTATCGGAGTGAACTTGGGCTCTTTGTAACTCCAAATACACAAGCGACAATGCAGATGTGGAGAAGGTCATATGCGCATGCGAGTGTAAGTTATTCAAATACCGAAAAGTTTACTCCACCAGTCTTTGTCTTTCACCGCAATTCAATCCGGCACCGTTAAATTATGTCTAGAATAAAGGTGTTTAAAGAAAAAAGTTCTATTACGCAGCAACCGCCAGGCCTAATAAGAGTTTATTCAATCAATCAATCTTACGTGGTATACAAAAAAGGAATGGAAATAAGCGCTTCACTTCAAACACAGACAACTCATCCTGGCGCGGACGGACGCTGAAAACAAAAATAAATAGCGTAAACAAACGGGAACGCACGGCCTCTGGCAATATTATTATTGTTGGGTTTAACACGTAACAAATATACGGAGCTCGTTCTTATACAATCCAGCGGAGATAACAAAACCGTTTATATATGCATTGCTTTATATAGTATACGGCATGGCTTATATAAGTTACAAGGGTCAATTTCTCTCATTCTTCCTACGTATTCCTCTCCAACAAAGTTCGACAATTATATCATTTTTCTTTAGCTGCTCATGACCCACGGATAACCAAAACCCTATCCACTACAAGTACCTTCAGTCTTTCAGATATTCCCTTGAGCTTCTTTGTTAGTTATTTAGAATGCCAACTGGCCGTTATTTCTATTGTCTTGTCCTATATTACCTTCCACGTCACATTATACTATGCATGATGCTGCATTCATGTAAGAAAGATGGGTCCCCTCTGAAAAAAACAATATTGTTTCTCCTGGGGCACATGCTTTCACATTTATTTTGTATGCGCTCGGTCACTCTGTGCATTTATTTTGATAATAATGCTTAGTACTTCATAAATATTTTTGTACTCATATTCCTCTGGTAGAGTTTATAAAAGTGTGCTTATTAAGTGCGAATGCACTTTATAAGCGACCCTGAATTCCGTTGACCGCCGTCCGCCCACATAGCAACAGCTGCGGGTGCGCGCGCTCCTCGTCTTCCTTGGCAACGGGGGGAGATGGCACATACCCACGTGGGGGATTCGCCAGGTATCTCCTCGTCTACCTTGGCAACGGGGGGAGTTGGGCGCGCGCTGCCTGGCCGCTGACATGGCACATACCCACGTGGGAGATTGGCCAGGAATCGCGCGTGAGACGGGCTAATGCACCAGCTTAAAGAAGTACTAACACGAAATTTCAAAGCTGAGATCCGCTCTAGCAATCAAGTACAACGACAACACAAAAAAGGTGTCTGTGCATGGCACATACCCACGTGGGGGATTGGCCAGGAATCGGGCATGAGAAGGGCTAATGCACCCGCTTAAAGGAGTACCGACACAAAATTTCAAAGCTGAGATCCGCTCTAGCAATCAAGTACAACAACAACACAAATAGGTGTCTGTGAATAAATGCATCTTTCTTTCTTTGTAGTTGTGTGTGTGTGTTATCTCTCTTTCGCGATCATTACCGAACCGCGCAAATTCAACTCGTGCATTCGCACTTTCACATTCTTCCCCTCGGGGAAATGCGGGGAAATTTTATTTCTTGTTGTTCAACTTGTTGCTCTACCATTGAATATTTTAACGATATGAATGACATTTTTCTCGCTTGCATTTTCTGGCGTTTCGTGCACTTTATAATCTCTCGAGCTTGGTAAGAAAGACATCACATTTCCTCCACTGCTGTCATAAATAACTTCCTCTGCAAACGTACGACTGCTATACTTGCTAGACTATGAGGTTTAGCACCTCTTATAAGCACTTTTATTAATGCACTGGATACCACACCCTTTATATACGCATAGTGCACATGGCAAAGAGTATTCATGCTCGAGAATACGCTGGGACCAAGCAGAGAAACAAAATATATTGAGCAAGGCTACATAGGCCCTGCCTATTTATATTGAAGCTGTTAATGCTTAGCGTTCCGTAGATTCCTCTTCTGCATCCCCAAAGAACGCCTTGTTACAAAGCCGACTCCTCGCACGAGCCTCTGAAGCTCGAGGCGTTCATGAGAGCTGCTTTGCTTTTTTAGCATGCGTCCTTGATTATTAGAGCTAGATCTGCGACATGTGTCACTACAGTCACCGATAAACAGCGCCACACATGTAAAAACGGGAAAATGGACTGGACCTGTAATGGCGTACCCGTGTGCAACACGCATGTGTCCTTGCTCTTTGAATGTGCAACCACTTGCTTCGGGCTAATATTTTAGGCACATGATACGCACATTGTTTTTTTTTAAATGATGCCTTGGCCACGCAGGTTTCCATTGATTATTGACCGCATCATCAGAGTCATAGCTCATCACACACTTTTGCTTCCAGGTTAAACTATCAAATTCATGGCCTCGACCAGTGGACTCACGTGATACAAATTAAAATTGCCTCCCGGGAACCATCACGACACCGACATTGTGCATCATAAATTCAGTCAAAGTTCAAAGTGACAGGCCTCTAGGGCATGTCGGGTATTCAATTTAAGGTCTCGATGAGGGAAATCATGTGGGAGAAATAAGAAATGTTTTGGCCATAGTCTTGATAGTTATGTTGACTCAAGAATATTGTTGAACTTTACAGTGATGCCGTGGGAGTGTGGAGTATACAATTGAAGGTCTCAATTAGGGGATTAACTAGGGACAAATAAAAATTGCTTCCTTATAGTAATCATTGCCATCCTGGTGACTCAAGGTGTAAAATTCACTGTGATGTGGCGCTAGGGCATGATGGCCATCAAATTGAAGGTCCGGTGAGACAAACCAGAAGGGAATAATAAAAATTGCTTCCTTGTCAAAATCATGACATAGTGAGTCTTACATTGCATTAAAATAAATAGTGATGCCTCTTGGACGTCTGGGGTATGAAATTAAGTGTTACGATTACGGAAATAACGTTGGAATAGTCAGGAATGCATTCTGGTCGTAATCATGGCACAGCCATGCTGAGTCATGAATTAGCTTAAATTTATTATGGTACCGTCAGGGCGTGTGGAGTATTGAATTGAAGCTCTCGGATAGAAGGTTCACGTGGGACCAATAAAAATATTTCCTAGTTAAAATCGCTAAGCATTAATGGTGTGTCATACATAGTAGAGTTAAATTTCAAAGTCATGCGCCGCTAGTGTGTGGGGGGGAGGTGAAATTGATCGTGACAATGAGGAAAGTCACGGGATACAAAAGCTGCTTCGTGGTTATAATCTGACATAATAAGGGTGAGTGAAAGATTGGGTTAAAAAACGAAATGATGCCACGGGGGTGTATGGGGTATCAAATTGAAATCATTGATGAGGGGAACCACGTGCGACAACTAATAAATGCTTCTTCGCTACGTTAACAAAATAGGGTGAGTCATAATACCAGTTAAAATTAAAAAAAAAATAATACTTCTGCTAGGGTATGTTGGGTATCAGTAAGAGGTCTCGATGAAGAAAATTATGTACGGTAAATAAAAAGGCATCCCGCTGATCCCTACTGGTTAGGAGCGGATAAAATTCCCGAATTTAGTACAGATGCTAAAATGTCAGCTCAGAAGAAATGGTGTCGTCAGAGGAAAGGTTTTGAGGGCCTATATTTAAACAAGGCAATGACCGCATCGTAAGATCTTTCTCTACAGTGACTTCATAAGTTGAAATTCGGAGTTGTATGGTCAGCTCATAGGGAACGTAAAATAATTATTTTTTATGTCGGTAGTCGAGTGCAGCTAGAACAAACATAAGGTACTTAATACTGGCGAGTTCAGATGTGACGGACGGCCATAATAAAAAAAACCATCTGGTGCTTAAAAGGGACCAATTGCACTCGCGGCTTTCGACCATGCCATCTTTAAAACTTGGCATAGTCGAGAGCATGTGGCTCGCAATACCTAAAACAAAAGCTGGTGAACAGGCAGACGAGCAAGATCGAAATGGAGACCACCAAAACTTTTCCTAAATGTCTGAACGAGTTACATGCGCAGCCACCCACGGCTGACTCTATCACCCTTGTATGATTTGTATACTTTGCATATTCTTGTATCAATCAATTACCACGGCAATTATCAATCAATTATCTGGGCCAGCCAACAAAATTTGCAGTTGCAATGGCGCATCATTCTGTGTCTTTGTACTCTGTGTCAGTTCCAGTCCTACGCAATTTAACATGATAACTCAACAAAGCAATTTAGCAATGCAGTGGATGATGTGTTTTGCACTATCCCCAATATCGGTAGCACCAATAAATAAGAGGCTGTAATATGAAGACCGAATGCTTTAATCACAAAGCATCCCCGGCAGGCGCAGGTTTTATGGTTGATTTTACGTTGGGGACTTAAGGCTGACCTGACGTCTGTTAGAACTTTGCGCCAGAACTACGTAAAAATTTTAAATGGCTCTGCGAATCGAATATTTGCGACCTGTGCCATAAATTCAAAACGTTAAAAGGAAAAGAAGTGCGCAGCTTTCCACATGCATGGCGTTTTGTGATTCTCCATTTCCGCTCCAGGTATTTATCGAAAGTAGAATTTAGGCAGCAACAGGTATATTTATTAAACACAATCTTTTGTTAGACTTTTGTATTACTATTTTATATGGTATTTGTGTGGCGATGTCACCCCAATCAAAGGTAACCCACTGCCGCATCCTAACATGGTAGGGATAAGGATATCCAATTGATTATTACGGTTTATGCGAAAGCATTTCTTGCAAATACCACGCAGCACAAATCATGTAGAGTTCAGTATCTCGCAAACAATGCCTAATTGGCAAATATAACAAATTTATTTGCTATAATAGTGAAATGTGAAATATTGGTGAGAAGAGACAACATTAGCAAACTATATTCAGAAAAGAAACGAGACTCGCGAAGTTTCTTATGGTAGTACTGAAGTACCCCAATTGGCTGCTTATCAGCAAGTCTCACCCGGGAAAACTTCAGAAGAACAGAAGAGACGTGTTAGTATACACTTGCCTTGTCGGCAATTGCGGAAAATGTATGGTATTTTCTGCTCCATTGGGATGATTTGTTCATGAAGACAAAATGTAGCATAAGGATATGCACGCAGGCTCGAAAAAATGATATCAACGCAAGATTTGCCTGCATTTATTTACAACCTAGCTATGTTTGTAATTGTTGTAAGGTGGGGAGAGGAAGAGAAAGAATGTCTGGTAAAGTTCTCTTGAAGGGTTATTGCTGGTGCCCCTAGCCTGCAATACGTTGCGTTCTACCTGCCATCGGCTAACATTGTGGGCCATCGGAATGTTTGCAGACAACCTCTTAGCACCACAGAAAAAAAACTTTTGTCTTCTGTAAATATGAAAATAAGCGGGGTAGTTTTCGTTTTTCTTTTCGGGGCAGCCGCTTTGGCCATGTGGCACCGCCTACATGTAATTGCATATGCACCTCAGTGGTAACATGGCCTCGTGGACCAGAGAGTTCGCATAGGATGCGACCAAGCAGAGCAGTGTTGTCTGGGATATCGCCTGTGTCGCGGACCAGAGAAACGTGCCGCCGACGCTGGCACTGTATGTAATGATCAATTTGAAGGGCACTTTCGATTGACAAAGATGTGTCAATTTTAGGTAGCACCTTGTACCATCTCACCCTGACTCACACCATTTGTATCATTTCAAACGGCTGAGGCCCTCCACTCCTATAACGTTATGCGCATGAAAGCATCAACATCCTGGTTTGGAAACAGCTTATAGATAACTCTATCGTGTTTCTACGTCCGAGTGATGCTTTGTGTTCGCTTGCGACACATTGGTCGATGCTCCAGTTTTACCAGTTCGTAATATACAGTGGATTTGAAAATGCGTCAATGTAGCCGATAAATAGGATTTTATTTACTTTAGATTCACCCTCATCAGTAGCAATGCAACAGTTGGTGTTCCGCCGCTGTGGAGCAGTGAATAAAACACTGTGGGGCTTAGCCCAAGCACGCGGCCCCATCACAGGCAATGTGCATGACTTCCTTTCTGACAGAGGCAAGAAGGTAAAAATCCCCTGTGTCGCAATATCAGCGCACGTTAACAATACCCATGTAGTCAAATTTTATCCATATCCATCCACGACGAAGCGCCCCATTGACCAGTGGCACTTCGGCGAATTAAAACCTGAAATCTCAAATTTCTATACCTACTTGACATACGTAGCCCTCTCAACTTTGATATATAGGCGGCGTATGTAAATGAGGGTAATTCCAGGACATAGAAACTAAAGCTTTTATCCGTCTGAAGCTTGCTATACGCTCCACTTCGGTGCGTCCATAATGTGTGGTGTGCGCTTCTCAAGAGCTATCGAAACCCAACACGTAACTTTGAACAATGTTTGGGTGTTTCTTTTATTTCGAGTTGTTGTTTGCATTAAATGCCATGCAGTATAAAACCCCGAAGTTTACATTGAACACCTGTACAAAATTTATCTGGATTGCTTCTTTAATGCGTACATAAGAGTGTGTACTGGATTGCTTTAGGTTCTTCACCCCTGGAGCGCCCCCTCTCCACTTGCCCTCCTCTCCAGTTCTTGTGTTAGCCCTTGTAGTGCTTCTTTACTATCTTTTCCTTTTTTTCCTTCACCATTAGGTTTGTGCCTCCTGTTAGATAGAAGTGTCTAATTTCTTCATTTTTCCTTTTTTTGCTAGCTTTTTCTATGCTTGTACGCTGCTGTATCCAACTGTAATAAATCTGGAGGACCCATCAACTGGCGTGATCGCAACGTTTTTTGAATTGTCCAGGTCATAAACTTGTTTGTGGAAAATAAAATAAGCATTCAAACATTCAAACACCTAACACTTGGGAGGTTCGCATTTGTAGAAACCCCACAAGGACACCGTCTTGCCGATAAACAAAAACAGAAGTAATAATCGGAACAAACATCCCGACGTCTCCTGTGTTGGACATAAGTTCTTTCTTCGCGTATGTTTTTCATTCCAAACCTGATGCGGATCTAGTAAACTGGGGCAACTTGATTAGTTTTATGTAACGCCACAGGATGGCATTAGAAGAGGGCGGATCAGTATGGAATATGGCGTGCAACATTAGCACCACAGCCTCCACCAGCACGAGCCACAGAGGGTGAATTTTGGAACGTATTGCCCTATCAAGCCAGCCATTAATAGGCATAACCGACGCCTTATGAACTGCGAACTGTACAAGCTATTGCGTGGAAGCGCACGCTGTTTAACGGACGTGGGGAGCTTCAATGTGTCAAACCAGCCACCTAGTCATTATGGCTTGCTAACAATTTACAAGCACAATTATACCTATGGGGCACCCGAAAAGACTTTTTATTAACGGGTCATTATTCAGCCCTTTAATTTCCGACGATTGCATTCAATCTACCTTCTTTCTCAGAAAAATATTTTGATATCTCCACGCCTTATCGGCGTTACTTTGAGTTTAAAATAAATCCCTCACTAGTCATGACTATAACACGATAACAAGCAGGGCGCATTTATTTATCTTTTATACGCAATTTCCCTCGTAGAGAGGTTTAACTTGACACGCAACACGACCTATTCACATCACTTTAAATTTTCACCCAATCCACGACTCACTATAAAATCTCAATACTACACATTCCAAGCATTTTTGCGCCTGTCCCAGGCGATTACCATCATGTAAACCTTTAGTTTTATACCCCACGCACCATAGCAGCATCATTTTCGATTTTAACCCAACCTAGCTAATCATCACTGCCCCATGCCTATAACCCGGAGGAATTATTGATAAGTCACACCTGACTCCCCTAATTCAAGACTTCAGTTTGATACCCCGTATGCTTAAACCTCACTTTGTTTAAATTCTAACCGAACCCATGACTCTCCATGACTATCTCATGATCACACCAAAAAACATTCTTTATTTGTCCCACGTGATTCCCTCACCGGGACCTCAATTTTGGTACCCCTCATGCCATTGCGGTGTCGTGGGGAGTTTTCAATGAATCTACAACGAAAGAGGAAACTTCTGCGAGCTGCAACTATGGCTGCCAACTCCGCCCGTGCTCGCTCATTTCGACGAAAACGTAGAAACGGAAATGCACACGGACGGGAGTGATATAGGCTTCGGTGCCATCCTCATTCAAAAGCAAAGTGATTGGGAAAAAAACAATCGCCTATGCAGCCGTGGTCTGTCAAAGGAGCAGAAAAGCTACTCCGCCTCTGAGAAAGAGTGCCTGCCTATCATATGTGCCTTTTCAAAATTTCGCCCATACGTGTATGGTAGACCGTTCAAGGTTGTGACAGACAACCATGCACTGTGTCGGCTCGCAATTTTGAAGGACCCGTCTGGCCGTATTTGGTGATGAAGCTTGCGCCTACAAGGATTCGGCGTTACAGTCGTCTATAAATCCGGCAGGAAACATTCCGATGCCGACTGTCGGAACCGCGCCCCCTTTGACCCACCACCTCAAGACTCTTGCCGACAGCGCATTCTTCGGAATCGTGTCAGAGAGTGACCTAGCGGCCTAGCAGCTGGCCGACCACGAGTTACGTGTCATGATCGACTGCCTCGAAGGACGCAGTGTCACGGTGCCTAGGGCCTTCAAACGTAACTTACCCGTATTCAGCCTCAAAAGCTCCGTCCTCGTGAAGACAAACTTCAGCATCGGAACGAGTACAAAGTATTGTCTTGTAATCCCTGCAGACCTTCACGACAAAATTTTGGAAGCGTGCCACGACGACTCGTCGTCCGGATATCTCGGCACAGCACGCACTATGGGAAAAATTAATGTAAAGTACTAATGGCCCCGCTTTACCACCGACGTGTCCCACTTCGTCCGGAGCTCTATCGACTCCCAGGGATGAAAAATACCGCCGACAAGACCATCCCGACTTCCTCGGCCGATCACCATTCCATAGAGGCCCTTCCAACAGATTGGAAAGGTGCTTCTGGGCCTATTCGCTATGTCCCGAGCCGAGAACAAGTGGATTGTCGTAGCGACAGACTAAATGACGCGCTACGCAGAGACCGTCGCTTTTTTGAGGAGGACTGCCCAAGAAGTAAGTCGTGAAGTTCTTCATAAACCATGTTGTGCTCCGACATCGAGCCCCTCAAGTCGTAATCACGTACCGCGGAACGGCCTTTACTGCGGAGCTGATGCAAGGAATATTAAACTACAGCAACACGGATCACTCAAGTACGACGGTGTACCAACCCGAAAAGAACGGACTATCATAACGTCTGAACACGACAATTGCGGATATGCCGTCGATATACGTGACGTTGAAAATAAGACATTGGACGAGGTGCTTCCGTATGTCACACGGCTATCCAGGAAACTACGCAGATACCATCGTTTGAGCTTGTCTTAGGAAGAGGGCCGACTACAACTCTTGACGCCATGTTTCCGCATGTAGAAGACGACAACCTCAACTCCGACGTCCAAGGATACCTTCAGCGTGCGGAGGAGGCCCGGCAGCTTCCTCGAGTTTGTACAACAGGCCAGCACCTGGTGGATGCCGAGCGTTACACCCTCCGACGCCGAGACGCCGAAAGCCACCCAGGACACCGTGTGTGGGTTGGGACTCCCATCCGATGACGCGGACTCAGCGAGAAGCTTCTGCGACTGTATTTCGGACCCTACCAGATTCTACGCGTTGGCCAACTTACCTACGAGGTGATCCCCGATGGTGATTCTGGAACATCACGACGGCGAACGTGGCCCGAAGTCGTCCACGTGGTTTGCATGAAACCTTACCACGCAAGATGACCGACGTTTTGTTGCTTGTTCGTACTGTCTTTATTTTAGCATCGGGTCGATGCACTCTTTTAAAGGGGGTAATGCCGCGAACCATGAATTGGGTTTGTTTATTTTGTTTTTGCCAACCGGCTGCGGCGGGCTGTGTTATCTGTGTGCCAAGTGAAGGCCTTGTTCCTGTTCTATTTTTTTATATATGCCGCACATGTTGTCTCTTTTGATAGGGATAGCGTTTCGAGCTAACCTCAACATCATAGAATAATTTTCTTTGATCTACATTTGCGTATGAAATTTAGGGTTCGAAAAATACTCGCCCGCATAGATAAAGCCTCGCACATCCGACGCCGCGGAATTCGACTCGCTGACGTTCGCTTGCACACGTCAATCTGTTGACTGCTGCTTCTCTGCTATGGTATTCTTTGAATTGTTAGCGGATTACAAGTTCGCTCCAGTAAACTTGTTTTCCTTTAAGACAACTGCGTCGTATTTGGTTTCGTAACAATATAGTGCTTCGCGGCCTCTCCACCGGTGGGAAAATAGCAGTTGCAACCGGCGGTAATGAGCTTGCGGGAAGGTAAGTCTCAACAATCACCCGCCATTAACGATGCTCTCAACAAAGTTTCTGCTACTGTCAATGATGTGTGTACGTTGGCTTTTGTGGACAGTGTTTGTACAGGTGACGTTGGAGAGATGATGACCCAATGCCCGCGACAGAATGGTGGTGGCGGCGAAATAACTTCTATACTAGATCGAAACGCACCGTTTTTTTTTTAAATCACTCTTTTATGCTTGATTTCATGGAGTACTGATTAGTTGACTTAACATTTATCGAATAAAAGTGCACACTAAGATTGCACGAATACCCCACCCAAGCTGATCTCCAGCACCAGCAGAGTAACGGCTGCGACAGGGATTTCGCCTAGGCGGATTTGTGCTCACCGTGCTTTTGTTTTTACGCTTTACGCTCAAGCATTTCGTTGAATTTTTTCTCATTACCTTATAAACCTTCCGTAATTCGTCTCCTGCACTTAACTGCGAATATATTTTGTACAAGTGCTGCTGGTCATACACGAAGAAGCAGTTTTGCAACCCTGGGAAACGAATTGTCGCCCAAGTGAACGGCCAAAGCGTCATAGGCGGAAATACGGATTGCACTATTTTTTTTTTATTTCTTTACAGATACCTCAAATACTCCAGTGGGTGGCGTTTTACATAAGGGGTGGTGAAGCATGAATATTACACAACAACCGAAAACAAACAAGAGAAAAAAACAACCGAACAAGCATATCACGAGTACAGAGGGTTTTATTCACGCTATGTTCATAAAAGGCATACAATGCCAACCAACAAAGCGGATAACACCACTAAATATAATCGCAAACATGACACAAAAATAATCAATGCAAAAGCTTCTATACGGCCGCTTTGAACTGCGCCGGTTTTGTTTGAATGACGACACTTTCGGGAAAGGCGTTCCGTTCGATGGCTGTCAAAACGGGAAATAAATTTAGATAGGTGGTCGTGCGCGAGGAGGGTATACTGGTTTTTAGTGGTTGAGCCGATTCGATGGGTGGTGAGCAGTTTTTATGCAGTGGCTTTCGCATGATAACGAGTTGTAGAATTTGTGGAAGAGGTAAAATCGTGGTACTGTACGTCGTATTTTGAGACTTGGCAATTTAGCTCTACGTTTAAGATGTGTTACGCTTGTGTGGTATGAATAATCGAAAAAGAGGAATCTGGCCGCACGGTTTTGACCGGATTCAAGGATTGTACATGAGTTAGCTTGCGGTAAGTCCCAAACAGCACACGCGAATTCCAGCTTACGGCGAACAAGGATTTTGTAGGCCAATATTTTGGCGGTGGATGGAGCCAGGTTTATGTTACGTCGGAGGAAGCCCAGCGCGGTTCGCGTCACTGGTAGTGCGGTTTGTGTGGGCTGACCATGTAAGGTCAAAAGAAATAAGACCTAGATTTAGTGGATGATACAGGAGATATAGCGGAACCACTTAAGAAATATTTGTACGTGAAATAGGAGTGACGCCTGTAGAATGACATGATGGATGTTTTGTGAACGTTTAGAACCATGAGCCATTTGTTGCACCATTCATCTATCTTCCTTAGGTCTTGCGGGAGTGCTACGTTATCAATGAGATCGACAATGGGGCGATAAATGACGCAGTTTTCCGCGAACAACCCAAAGCTTGAAGAAATATTATCTGGTAGGTCGTTGATGTATATGAGAAAAAGTAAGGGCCCAAAGACTGTCCTTTGAGAAACACCTGAGATGACAGGGTATTAGGAGGAAGAACTGTTGTTAGCGTAGACTAACTGCTTTCGGTTAGTTAAAAAATTTGAAAGCCTTACAAATACATGTTCATCAAGGTATAAATGTGAAAGTTTAAATAGCAAACGCTTGTGAGAAACTTTGTCGAAGGCCTTCTCCAAATCTATGAAAATTGCATCGACGGGGACCTTAATGTCTAATTTAGATGTCACTTAGGAAGAGTCCCAATTGAGTATCGCAGGGGAGACCTTTTTGGAAGCCAGGTTGATTGCGATAAAATAACTTAGCAGATTTCAGGAAGCTAGCTATGTGCGTGTAAATGATATGTTCCATTATTTTAGAGCAAACACGTGTAAGAGAGATTTGATGAAAGGCGTTATCTGAGGCTTTTTTGCGGCAGGTACAACTTTTCCTCTTTGCGAATCTTGGGGAACGAAACCTGTTCAGAGAGACTGCTGGAAAATATGACCAAGAATGATGCTAGAGAGGTGTTTCGTGTTTTTAGGATTTTTCGCATTGATGCCGTCATCGCCTGAGGCCGAAGATAGCTTCAGGGATTCAATGACGTTTGAGATGCCGTGTGGTTGGACTGTAATGCTGGGCATGATGGAGGGCAATTTAGTAGAAAGGGACACAGGGCCGTCGTCCGGCTCGCGGGTGGATACTGAGCAGAATGTAGAATTCAGGGACTCGGCAACGTGGCAGTCAGCAATAGCAGTTCCGGAGCAGTCAAGCAAGGAAATTGTAGGGTACGTGTTTTTGGGAATAATGGTTCCCCAGAACTGCTTAGGGTTAGTGCGAATGGGGGCTGGCAGAGTCGACGAAAAGAAGGTGCGTTTGCTTTATAAAGGAGTGAATCAAACTTTTTGATGTTGCTAGATATTTTTCCCTGGTGTTTGGATCGGTGGAATATTTTGCCGCTCTAAATTGCCTATTTCGTTTTGTTTTGAGCCGTTTTCAAGTAACACTGAACCCCAGGGATGTGAACCGCTATGTTATTGTTTTTGTAGGTATGTATTTTGCAATGAAACGTTGCATTTATACTTAAAGATTGGCCAATTTGTTTCAACACAGCGAGTTTAGAAATGCCAAAAGAACGAATCGCAAAAGTGGCCCAGTTCAGCGTTCATATCGATATACTTTCTTTTATCGCAAAGTGTTATTGTTTCCGACATTTCCAGTGGGCGTTTGTGCAGGCAATTAAACGTATCATGGATGACTGCGTGGTCACTGATTCCATCCAGATGGGCGAGTGGAGAGAAACTATCTGGGTGAGAGTCAAGAACCAGGTCAAGTAGATTGTTCGAGTTGTTTGTAGTTCTTGTAGGTCATGTGACCAACTGCGAAAGCCAGAACGGAAGTCACGTGTTTATGAAATCGCTTTCGACGCTTTTATACACCCACGTAAGAACTGTGTTGCACCAGTCAATGGCCTGAAAGCTAAAATCACCAAACATTGCCATACGCGTGTTGGGGTGTAGGGTTGGGACCAAGTTCAACGCGTCATGCAACTTGGGTACGAATGAGGTGTCGGCATCTGGGGGCGATAGCGTAGGCCAATATTGACCAGAGGATGATGAAGATGATAATGATTAGCTTTTAATGGCGCAAGGCGGACTATGGGCAAAGAGCTCCAAATAAGTTATTTAATGGTCGATGAAACGGTAAACACTAAAACGTGTGAGTAGAAGTTAAAGTGACGCAAAACAAAAAATAATGGAGATCACTGGTGTATAGGGCCAGGATGATTACACGTGATATGACAAGAGCTGCAGAAATTTCACCTCAGCTAAAAATACAAAAACACGTTTACGAGAAAACATTGATTCGTCAGCCATGAAGTATGATGGGTGCAGTGGAATCTCTCATCTGTATATTTCTGGAAGTGTTCGTGTCGTGTTGTGTGAAGTGCCTTGCATGTTAGTAGTATGTGCACTACGGATAGGGCCTCTCCGCACCTGCTACACTGGTGTCTAGGAGATCCCGTCAGCAGATAGGAGTTACGAGTGAGTTGCGTGCGTGTGCCCTATCCGTAGCCTACCGAAGGCGACTTCCGTGTGTCTGTTGTGTGAGTCAGATGTGTACCATCCCAAGTGTGGCTTTATTACATGTAGTTTGTTGTCTGTCTGTTCATTCTAGTGTGTTTGCAATGTTCTGCGCAAGTTTTGTCTTATGTATGGCTTGAGGTCTGTATAGGGTACCATTTTATAGTCTACAGTGTTCCCGAGTGTAGCAGCATCGGCCCTCTCGTCTGCCAGCTCGTTGCCAGCGATCCCAGCGTGTCCTGGGACCCAGCAGAGAAGCAGCTCATGCTTTCGCGCATGGAGAGACATAATAGTGGTGAACACAAGATTAACCATGTGGTTTTTTGGGGGCCTGTGTGATGATAGTGCACCAACAACACTCAAGTAATCTATACAAGTGACGGAATTGGGAATTTTATTTACAAGAATGTTCTCTACCATGAGTAAAACTCTATACGCTTCTGCTTAAAAATGGTTGTGTGTACGCTCATGGTTCTGGCTGCATTAAAATCTGGACCATGAGCAGCGCAGGACACCATAGTGGAGTCTTTAGGTGCGTCACTTTAGATTTCAGCACCTGGGTATTTAAACTGCAGAGACAGAAAGTGCGCCGTATCGCAGCTATTGGTACCCGTTGTTTTTCAGGTTTTATAAAAGAAAGGTCGCAGTACACAGGGCAAACTTTCCAAGGTGGTAAGATGTCTGTAAAACATGATCTGTACACATCTAAAAACGAAGCGCTCAGATCCGAGGGTCGGTCTGTCACTCTAAGCGAAAAGGGAAGAGGAACGGATGGGCGATTTACAAACAGCAGAGACGCGGCTCTCTTGTTAAAGACTGGAAAGAAAGAATGGTTGTTCAGTGATGAAATTTTAATTTTATAAGCATAAGGCATGTCCATGTATGCCCGTTGGTTCTCAAGGCTCCAGTTGTTACTCTCGACATACAAACTTTCGACCGCGGTAGTGCGAAAAGCACCCGACGCGAGACGAAGCCCCAATTGTAGCACTAGGTCAAGCATTCGCAACGCCGTCTTAGTCGCCGACCCATACACAAGACTGCCATAGTCCAAAAGATTCCCTACCAAAGCGGTATACAAGCGCAGCAGGAGTTCTTTGTCTGAACCATAGGATTGGTGGGAGAGAACCTTAGGTATATTCATTGTTTTGAGACATTTATCTTTAAGTTCCTTGATGTGGGGAATGAATGGGAGTTTGTGGTGCAACACCACACCGGATAACTTGTGCTGTTTGTTCACACGCATGGACACACCATTAAGACTAATGTCTGGTTCGGCATAGATCCAGCGCTTCCTGGAGAACACAACGCAAGAGCTTTTTACAGGGTTAAGTCTAAAACCATTCTTGTCTGCCCAGTCGGCAAGTTCCTTGACACCAAGCTGGACTTGACGTTTGCAGATTGACATATTACATGATTTAAAGGAAATCTAGACAGCATCAACATACATGAAATAACAGATTGTAGGTGGCAATGCCTTTCCGAGAGATTTCATAATAACTATGAAGAGAGTGCAGCTCAACAAGCCACCTTGAGGCACGATGTTTTCTTGAACGTGAAACTTTGAGATTGCACTACCGACTCTCACTCGAAACGTTCTCTTCGACAAGTTAGTAACAAGGGTGTTTAACATGTTACCCGAGACACCAAATGACTTGAAGTCACTTGTACGCCGTAACGCCAAGCGGTGTCATAGACCTTCCCGATGTCGAAAAACACTGTAACACAGAACTGTTTGTGTACAAAGGCATCCTTTATATATGATTACAATGAAACCAATTGAATGTTGGTGGATCTCCCTGCCCTGAAGCCAGCCTGGCAGCTCTCGAGAAGACCATTGTACTCAAGAAAGTACGAGAGTCTCCTGTTGATCATCTTCTCGAGAAGCTTGCACAGGCAGCTGGTCAGGGCAATGGGTCGATAACTGGCGGGAGAGGAAGGATCCTTCCCTTCCTACAGGAATGCCACTACTATGACCTCCCTTCAAGTGTTTGCAATTTGCCCCGAAAGCCATATGTTGTTGTATAGATGTAGGGATATTTCAACAGTCTCTGGGTGTAGGTGTTGTATCATGGTGTATATGATTTTTTCTGTACCTGGACCTGAAGGGTTACATGTGGTCAGAGCGGCCTTCATCTCATGAATTGAAAAAGGAGTATTTTAGGAAGTGCGCGACTTGTTATCCCGCGAGGGCTTCTTTTCCGCAGATGTTTTGTGTTTTAAGAAAGTGTTTGTGTAGTGTGCTGAACTGGAAACGTGTTCGAAGTGTTGTGGGAGTGCATTTGCCTGGTTTTCAAGTGTGTCCCCTGTAGAGCTGACCAGGGGCAGGCTATGTGTATGTTGTGCTTTTTGTTTTCGTATTCTAGTCCGTACCTTGTGAGTGTCTGTGTATGAGTTGATGGAGGTGCGGAAAGCGCGCCAACTCTCTCTTTTCGCCTCCCGACACACCCGCTTCCCAAAAGCCTTTGCCCGTTTAAAAAAAATGACATTGCCCGACGTGGGGTACCGGTGAAGGACACCTCACGCCTTGTTCTGGGCCTCTCGCGCACACCTACAGTCCTCATTCTACCAGGGCCTGCTGGGCTTGTGGGAAGCACTTGAGGCCTGGGGAATAGACTTTTGGCAGGCGTCGAGGATCTACGGCGTGATGAGTTGGGTGGCTTCCTTCTGGAGTAGGTGTTTTATGAATGTTTGCTGTAGTTTACATGTTTCTGTAAATGTACTCCAGTTTGCTTTTGATTCATTAAACCTGTTATGGGAAGATAGGCTGCTTGGGCCTCTACCTATATACCTTAGTCAACTAGGGAACTGGTCACTATCATACGGGTCAGAGCCCACGTCCCACTCAAGACATGAAATGAGAATTGCAGAACCATAAGCCAAATCAAGATGTGAGTATGTAGTGTGCCCTAACTAATGGTGTGAAGGCTATTTTTTGTTGAAATGGCATGCTCCTGAAGATGTAAGTAATTTCTTTATCACGCGACCTCGGGCACGCGTTCTGGAGGAGCCCTAAAGAGAGTTGTGTGCATTAAGGTCGCCTGCTAGGGTGTATGGTTCGGGCAGCTGGTCAACCAGCGCCTTGAAGTCAGAGCTCTAAAGTAGATGATCTGGAGGAATAAACAGAGAGCATACCGATATCAATCTATTGAATAATATTTTGCGAATTGCCACAGCCTCAAGGACAGTGTTCAAAGTGACAGGATAGCATGCTGAGGATTTCCGGGCACTTATTGCCACACCCCCAGAAGAGTGTGAGCCGCCAATTCTGTCCTGTCTGAATAACATGTACCTACTTAAGAAATTTGTCTGTTTGACATGACACTTGACATGATTGGCACATTTCGTGTCAAAGTTCATGTTTGACATGAAATTTGACATGACACTTGGCTGATTGGCATTCAGCATTTTATACACATCGTCATGATTTTTAAGGAGGCTTCTGCAGTTCCATTGAATTATGTTTTCTGTCCGCATTATTTGCTTTTAAGAATAATTGGAGCGTGTGTGAGTGTGTGTGTGTGCGTGTGTGCGTGCGTGCGTGCGTGCGTGCGTGCGTGTGTGTGTGTGTGTGTGTGTGTGTGTGTGTGTGTGTGTGTGTGTGTGTGTGTGTGTGTGTGCGGGGCGTGCGTGTGCGTGTTTGTGTGTGTGTGTCTGTCGTCTTTCGGGGTTGTTACTCTGGGATTGGGCTTTTTGTTTGGGGTAGGCTTGGAATTCAGAGACTGCTCCTTGCGCGGCGTTGCAGGCAGGAACGGCCCGACATCCATTTCCTCGTCAGATGTCAAAGAGGTGCCCGTCAAAGCGGGCCCCCCGGACTTTGCCCCCTTCGGGAACCCTTTGTTCGGGGGCCCTTCTGGGGCCCTTCGTCGGAGGCGCCAGAAGTGGCAGGGGCGGTGCGGTGGTGGTTGGAGTAGATGCGGGGCCCCCGGTGTCCATCCCCTCGGCACACTCCAACGCACTGGAAGACGGGGAGGCAGTGGCGGCTGCGGCATCAATCCTGACAGAGACGGTGGGCATCTCAACCGCTGGTGCCTCTGCAAGCGGCGTGGTCCCGGGTTAGGCTGCCGGCGCCCACCCAGCGGGGGGCAGCTGGGGACCATGTTAGACTCGCTGAACTGGGTCCCTGTGGAAACAAGACGCCGCTCCGCCCACCGGCGAGCTGCGTCGGCGTACCTCCCCAGATGGAAAGAGGCGAACCTCTTTCGCGCTTCTGGGAAGGAGATGGTCTCAGTTATCTTGATGTTTATTACCTTGTTCTCCAGTTGAAATTTTGCACATTTGCGGGAGTACGCCGGATGCGGCCCCCCGCAGTTCACAAAAGTGAGGGTGTCAGATGGGCAATTGTCGCTTGTATGATCGTGTGCCGCGCATTTTGCACTAGTCATTCGGCCAAGGCAGGAGTTGGTACCGTGCCTGAACCGCTGGCACGTAAAACAACGCCGCGGGTTCGGGATGTAGGGACGGATGGAGCACCGGATAAAACCTGCATTTACATGTTGTGGAAGAACGGCGCGGTCAAAAGTCAAGGTGATGTCCTTGGTGGGAATCTCCTTGTCATCTCTGCGGATGGTGATACGTCTCACGGCAGTGACGCCCTGATCCTTCAAGCCCGCAAGGAGATCCGCATCCATTTCTTTCAAAAGATCTGTCTTGGATATCACACCCTGCGAGCTGTTGACGCTGCGATGGGGTGTGACTCTGATGTGTAGACCACCCAGTCTAGTCTAAGATAGAAGCTTTGTGGACTGCTGCTTGTCATTTGTTTCGATGAGGTGTTCGCCAGGCCTTGGTGTTTGGCACTTATACGATTTTCCTTTTATAGCTTCAAGATATTCCGCAATCAAGAAGACTGACTGAGATGCAAGAGTGTGGGTTGGATTGAGGGATTCCATCACAAGAAATAGAGAAAAATGATCCGGTTCAGGAAAGGTTACCGCTGGCAGAGGGGGGGGGGAAAGAGACTTCGGTGCGGCCCCTTTTAAGGGACCGATCACGTTTGGGGGGGTTTGAGAATACCATATGGCATAGTATAAAAGCAGGGGACGGGGGTACTTTCTTTGTCAGCCTTACCCTGACAGCTGTAGAAGTCCCGAGGGTCCCTGCTTGGTAAACAGACAGGGAGCCCATCCGCCGGATCTTGACCTGGGCACCAATGTCCAGCGTTTGAGGTTTCTGCCCTTCACCTTAAAACACACGCCACGGTTGGATCCAGCTTTTGTTTGGGGGCTCGGGGTCCGCGGTGTCGCCAGCACCGTCACCAGGATTGCTCAACGTGCCCCGTGGGGAAGGGGGGCGACCGGAGGATCCGCAGCTGTGCATCGAATAAACAGTATTTCGAGTGGGCAACTAATAACAACACGAGAGCACTGCAAACTACAATGGGCGCCCAAAAGACACCCCCCCGTCGCCTGTTTACCCGATTACATCTGAAGACTTCAAACTCTGGGACAGAGAGCTGTACTTCTGCATTACGTATTGATGGGTTTAGCCATGTTTCCGTTATAACTACAATATTGCAGTCGGTTGAGGTAACGACGCTGCTTAGTTGGTCCCTTTTGGGAAGCAGGCTACGGAGGTTAGTGAAAATGAATAATATGGTACTGTTATTGGGATTGGGAATTATGTTTGCTAACCGCGATGAATCGCGCTGCAAAACCTTTTCCCTAATAAGATCATAGATGTAAGTGACGTCACATATATTTAATCGGTAATGTCGAAATGTGTAGGAGGTCCCTTGAGTTTTGCCAAATTCAACCAACTTCCTGCGGGCTACGCGTGTACTGGGCGAAAATCTTCAGCGACACCAACTCCTGACTCCTTAAATTTTCAGCTGCCACTAAGAATGTGATCTTTACCCTTGGAAAAGGCGAATTTCACAATTATCTGTCTTTTTTTATCCGGGGGAAATGTGCCCAGTCTGTGCGCATGCTCGATGTCTCGTGGTTGGTAGTTTATCTTCAGTTCTGCTGAACAGTGACTGGTGACCTTTTCTTCAGACTGCGCCCACGTTTCACCTGCACAGTCGACTAGCCTGCAATCAGCAGGTTTTGGCGACGAGCCCTGTCTTCGGAATCGTCAAGACGGGACGACAAATGAGAAATCTGTTTTGCATTCTCCTCGGCTAGATTCTCAATTTCCTGAACCTTGGTTTTAATGCTCACAAGAGAAGCGCAGTCTGCCTCAATTTTACTTAAACGTACCTTTGTGTCCGCGAACATGGTGTCGGGTTCGTCGAGTTTGGCTTTCATAGATCTCATTTAGCTTAACAGTGTTGACTGGCAGCTTCTGAGTTCATTAAAAAGTGCGGCTATAACACATGGTTCATCAGCAGAAGAGCGCTGCTGAGCCCGAGGTCACGGGTTCGATTCCCGGCCGCGGCGGCCGCTTTTCTGATGGAGGCGAAAAGCAAAAACGCCCGTGTGTACGAGATTTCGGCGCACGCTAATGATCCCCAGGTGGTCAAAATTAATCCGGAGTCCTCCACTACGGCGCGCCTCATCGCCTGCGTTGCGTCGGCGCGTTAAACCCCACAATCAATAAACCAAATCAAAATCAGCAGAAGGGGCACCATTTTTGTCGGCGCTGGGTTATCTTCTACATCTCCGCATAACATCAATAAGTCCAACAGTACAAGACCGCAATCAAAAGCAATATAGCAAAAACACTGTCGGCTTAGTAGCACAAGCAAGGCATAACGCGTGCGTCGCGCGAACAAAGAGCAATTGTTTGGTACCTGCGTGAGAAAGATTGTATTCCGGTGAGCCCAAGCCATCGCTTGCACGCTGCCGCGCCCACAGAAGTGGGCACAGGTTCGAGAGTGCTCTTTATAGACTGCGGGCGTTATCGATGGCGATCCGATGTCCCTTGGCCATTTGTGGAGCATGCTCAAGGCAGGGGGCTACTAGGTTGACGCGTTCTCCACAGGGCTAGTGTTGAGTAGCATGAACTTCATAGACCAACTATGTTTAATACACTCTAGCAACTAACAAAACATAGCCGCATTCATTACTGCACGGATATTGTGGAGCGCACTTTTCTCGACTCGACCGATTCCTGGCGACAGTTCCGCCGATTGGTATTGCCGTCGTCTTCAATTGGTGAGCCCGTCACACCACGCCGACGGTCGATCGGCCGGGGTGTTCGTGTCGCCGTCGGCGTCGAGTGAAAATCATCATCTTCTTCTTCTTCATCCAATCTATACCCACGGCAGAGCAAATACATCTCAAATGGATCTCCATTTATTCAGGTCCTGTGCTAACAGCGAGAGAGAGAGAGAGAGAGAGAGAGAGATGAAATTTTATTTTACCCGAACGTTGTGGCATCTTAGTGGCCTAAGACCGCAGTACTTCGGCGACTGTGGCTGCCCGGACCGTGAGTGAGTTCCGGAGATCCGGGCTTCAGCATCCCAGCACTGCTTCTCACTGTTCGAGGGACATGATGAGAGGGAAGGGGTCATACTTGCAGTCCCACATATGGTGACGTAATGTCACCCGTTCTCCGCATTACTGGCAGACTTTGTGAGGTAGAGTGAGGGGTGAATGTGATTAGGTACGGCTAAACAGGGGAGGGATTCAGTTTGAAGGAGACGCCAAAGGCGTTTCTCTTCCACTAATATAATGGGTAGGCGAGAGGGTATTTTTGGCGGGAAAGGCGTTAATGTTTCGTGATTTCTCTGTACGTGAGTAAACTATCATGGGTTGATCTGGCTCCGTTAGAGGCAGTGCTGGCATCACAGGCCCGGGAGACGAGAGCTCGGGCTGTGGTGTGTACCACTTGATTTCCCCCAATCCCCGTGTTGGCAGGGAACCAGACTAATACTGCAGGAGCAGTAGGTTGCTTTTGATTACAAATTTGGTGGGCCTGAGCGAGATCTGGCCCCAAATTATCCCCGCACACTTTTTGATCTCGTCTGCCCATCTAAATTTTTGCTGCCCCTCCCACGCTTTGCCTTCTCCAGTGATCCACTCTGCCACCATTAAAGGAACCCAGCAACACTCTTCGTGCAGGGCAAGTAAACCTGCGCGACGTTTAGATTAGACTTCCAGAAACAACCGAGCCAAGTATTACACGTGCACGTGAAGCGGTAAGCGCGCAAATTCCCGTGAAAGACGCGGAAAAACCAATCGGGCTCTCCTGAATTCTCCTCATTATGCACCTCTGCGACGTCAATCGGGCCCCGGTTGTCCTGGCTGTCCTACTGGCTGTCGCTGATCAACTTCGCGGCTACATTTTGGCATTTCCTGTGACGATCAGCCGTCGTCGGCGCTGTGTATGAACCTCTTCTATGTCTGCACCTGTCCGCATGCTTTTGGTGTTTCTTTTGTTTTGAGTGCGCGCAGAGTTTGAGTGACGAACTAAATATTCCACGTTGAACGAGCCCATCCGACAACAAACGTTTATTGCTCCAAAAACGCCCTACAGCCTCAGAGCTTGCTTGCGAGCAGGCCACCAAGCCTGCTTTTTTGTGGCACCAGACCGGAAATAGGCCCGTCCTCGTTGCGGGGAGGGGGGGGGGGGAGAGGCGGAGGGGCAAGAGGGGGCTGGGAAGGACGAAACTCCCCGGCCTGTGACATATCGAAGGCAGCCGAACAGAACGCCGCGCGCCACCCCCCTATCCGGAAGAGAGCGCGCAGCTTTCGTCGCGTTGTACGCGGTTGAGTTGAGAAGGAACATTTATACGCAATTTTTCATCGCGCGTAGTTTCGCCAATAGTGAACGGATTTTCATAATTCTTGCGTGAAGAGATTCCTGGGACAATACTCTTTATTTCAAAATACATTCAAAATACATTCAAATACATTTCAAAACACGCGTTTGTTCCCTGACCAGCTCCGCTCTCTTCTTGTATCTTAACGTTACACCCATCATCTCCCGTTCCATTGCTACCTGAGTCGTCTTCAATTTACGTTGAACCATTTCAGTGAGCCTCCAAGTTTCTGCACCGTAGGAGAGTACCGGTAAGCTGCAGTTGCCATACACTTTCTTATTTAGGGACAATGTTAGGCTGCAATTCGTTACCTGACAATCAGTGCAGAATGCACTCCACCCCTTTCTTATCTTTCTGATTATCCCCATCTCATGGCTGAGATGCGAGGTCGCTACTTGGCTTAAGTAGATATATGAGCTCACCACATCGACTGCCTCGCCACCAATCTCAAACCGGTGTGATTTGCTGAGATTACTAGGCAATATTTTAGTTTTCTAGATATCAATTTTAGGCCCATAATTCTACTCTGCTGTTATAGGGTGGTAAGAATGCTTTTCAGTTCGTCCAATAAGTACCTAGCAAGGGGACGTCATTAGAAAATCGGAGGTTACTGAGATATTCTTCATTAACCCTTAACCCCACCTGCTCCCACTCAAACGTTCTGAATACCTGCTGAATTAGGCTGTGAATAACATTATGTGTCTCCTTCACTGACGCCCTTCCTTACAAGGTAATTTACTACTCTTCTTATGGAGGACGATGGCAGCCGTGGAACCATTGTAGATATCCTCTAGTATTCTTCCGTAATGCTCATCTACACCATGGTTCCGCAATGGCTGAATGACTGCTGAGGTTTCGGCCGAGTGAAATGCTTTCTTATAATCTGTGAAGGCTATATATAAGGGTTGAGTCTACTCCGCGCACTTCTGTGACAGCTGATTGATTGTGTGAATATGGTCCATTCTTGAATAGCCTTTACGATTCCCTGCTTGTTTACCAGGCTTACTTAAATCTAAGGTGGGAGGAATTCGGTTAGCAATTGCATTGGTAAGTACCTCATAGACGACTGACTGTTAGTTGATTGGCCTGTAATTTTTCAAGTCCTTCATATCCCATTTCTTATGAATAAGGATGGTGTTCGCGTTCTTCCAAGATTCCGGTGCACTCGCGGTGATTAGGCATTGCCAAGTTTGCCAGTGTTTCTAGCACAATTTACCCGCCATCCTTCAAGACCATTGCAGTTGTCTGATCCTCACCAGCTGCTTTGCCTCGTTGTATTTCTTTCAAAGCCATTACTTTTTCTTTCGTTCCTGGTGTGATGTCCCTTTCCTCGGAACTACTTCCTCGTTAGTTATTATACAACATGTCGTGGCTACTGTACAGATCTCGTTAGAACTCGTGGGCTACTACAACTATTTTACCACTATTGGTGATGATGTTGGCTTGATTGTCCTTAGGTGCATACATCTCATTTTTCGCCATGCCTATGCGGCTCTGCACAGCTTTCAGGCTGCCTCCATCCTTTACGGCGTTTTCCATCTCCTCCAACCTACAGTTTCGCATGTTGTCTGTCTTACGCTTATTAGCTTACAAAGCTCCGCTACTTGTAATCTGTCAGCTGGGGTGGATATTGTCGTGCATTGTTGTTTCCTAATTAAACCTTTCGTCCCCTAGCAAAGTTTACCAGTGTCCTGCCTTGCAATGGTACCTCCGACTTCTATTGCACACTCTATGCTAATGCGTCTAAGATTGTTGCTGCCTTCCTGTGCCGTAAACTCTGCTTCCTCGGTTAGAGCATAA
>JABSTR010003183.1:0-26180 GCA_013339765.2 Haemaphysalis longicornis | reverse complement strand
GAACATATATAAAAACTTTTAGTACCTTCCCTTCGTCGAGGTCACGCTGCATATATCCATCGATGCGGGCAAAACAATTTCACACAGAACTGGTTCCACGCATGATTCACTACACACACACACCCACACTACGTTGAATGCAAAAACTTTCCCTGAATGAAATCAAATGTGTACTGACGATAAAATTCGAGATGGTCATGAAGTTATCTAATGATTTCTGGAACGATACAACACCCCTGTCATCAATGCACTCTTTAACAGCAATAAACACGTCTTTCTTTGTGACGATGAATTGAATCGCGCTTGGAGAACGAGACACGCGAGTGAACACATACAAGATGCTTGTGTGTGTCAACACACATAAGCGTCTTGTTTGTGTCGACTCGCTTGTCTTGTTGCCTAATTGAATCTATTGTCATATTCTACCACAGGCCCAAACCAGCATCATCGTGAACTATAAGTTTTTGTGCGGAAACAGATAAAAAAGGACTCCGTAATTAAAAAAAAAAAACGAACCCAAAGGGTGCGCCTTCTTTTAAATATGACACAACAACCAACGAATTCTTAGTTGCAAAAGGCCCTTGAAGTTTAACTGGATTGAGGTACCGTTTTAAAAAAACACTAACATGGTGCTGCCGCGCGCCTCTCTCGATAACAATGGATCTAATCGGGCAAACATCATTGTACAGGCTGGACAGTCTGGACAAAAAATGTCCAGCCTGTCCCGTTTCCACTCACTAACATATTTGGCAAGCTTGCAAACAAGTTTCCGAACTCGTAATATATCAGCGATCAAAATCGGCGGGACCTTTCTTAATTAAAGGAGACGTGTCAGTAAACGTAGTGAATGCTTAGGAGGAACACTAAACAAAAAAAAATGGTTATGAGAACATTTAGGTTGAGCTGCAAGGATTTTCAGTCCTGAATCTGCTTTTTGAACGTTTAATTAAGCGACGCTTTCTATTCCTTATTTATGGCGATGTAGTTGCGCCATAGCGTACAGCAGTAAAGCCATCTAAAACCAATGTAATATTTTCCCCAAAGGCAAATCAAGCTCGTGGTGGTCTCCCCAAAAGAGCACTTCTCAAAACAAATACATTCCCGTCGGTATACTCGGAACTGGGTTCTTCGCGCTATGAAGCCGACGACGATCTCATTGCACTATTCGGACATGGTATTAAAGGGGAGCTTCCTATGCCCCACTGATGGCGATGTAGTTACCCAAAAAAGCACTGCAGAAAGGCTACATTTACATATAGGGAACCACAAAGGCACATCAATCATACCACACATGTAGACAATGGGAGGTCTTCCCGCACTAAACACGAAACCGTACATTACTGGAAGGCACATTCGCCTTGTAATAGAATCGCTGATGGCGGTGAACGTTCCGTAATCGTATTCGGGTCACTCAGTATGTCCTTTGGGTTCGTTGCGCGGGCATTGGGTTTGAACTCTGGCTGGGTTAAATGGGCTGGGCTTGGATTTCTACTTAGGAAGCTTGAATTTTGGCATTCGGGAGTGTTGATTTTTAGTCTTTTATTTGACTCAGTTTGCATGAAGAAAGCCTCACGTTTTAACCATCTTTGTCTTATCAAGGGGGCCTTAATTTTTGAAATAAAGCACCAGGGGTTCTTTTGCTCATGCATCAGACCACCCTACGAGTAGCGGAAGCTATGGTGGACGGTGGGTATTGGTGAGAAGTAGCAGGGTAAAAATAAAGAGGCTCGGAAACAAAATGCAGGAGAGTCTTCATGACGGTTCGTGCTATTTGGATGGGTGTTGTCGATGGAGGAGATAAGTATACAAATTTGCTCTTGAGTTAGCGCAGGGGGTGTCACAGAATATTTTCAGTTTCAAACTTCAATCTTAAGTGTTTCGAGGCTTACCAATGCAAGTGGGGAATTAATGTCAAACAACAGGGCGTTGATGTGGGCGAGTTGGTGTAACATACCTAGAAATAGCGCCTTTGCCAGCCCCGTAAATCAGTACGGTTTACGGGGGTGGCAAGCCACCATGTTGCAAATTGCCGCTATATCACCAAAAAGCATTTCATAGTTTTGAATCACGTTTTGGCATAAGAATATCTGTGGGTGCAATAACGTGCCGTTTATTTATATATACCCCGAACAGATGGGGTACCGCAGAAGGTGCGTAAAATCCCGTAGAAGCGGCGGTCAGGCGTTTGTTTCGGCATGTTTTGTGTGTGCGAGCGCGTGCACGCGTGGGTATTTTGGTGTATATGTCTCAGCGAGCGTGGTTTTATTTTGGCAGGAGAGCTTCTTAGGTAGACAGAAATTTTTCCGTCCCAACAAGAAACCTCCAAGCCTAAAGTAAAAACGTCGTTAGTGGGGTGCTGGGGCCTATGCACTGTGAAACTGGCCACCTAACCTCTGCGCCATTCGAACGGCCGGAGGGGTACGGGGTTAGCAGCGGCGGGGAACAATACCGTCTGCATCCAATTGGAAAGAAGAAAAACGCTTTCCGTTGCCGGAACCGAACCTCGGTCTCTCGCGTTATGAAACCAGCGTCTGCTCTGTGATTGAGCTATCATCGCATTCCCGGCGCGCAGCATTTCCTTCGAGTTCGTAGCGTAAGCGTTGGGTTTGTACTTGGCGGTAAATTCTAGTACGTGCTAGCACGGTCCACTTTGGGAGAGAGGTGAAAGCCTGTGGACGAACGGTGCTGACCGGGCCGGTCATGGAGAACTTTCAGAGGCAAGTTCATAGATCAATTTGAGATGATGACATATGGAAGTTGGCGCCTTGATAAACAACTTCAAAGCAAACGTTAGTCTGCTTAACGGACCATGAAACGAAGTGTTATAGGAGTAACACTTACAGAGGGGAAATGAAGTTCCTGGATCAGATAATAAACTCGAGTAGAAGGTATGACAGTTCAGGCAAACAAAATGTAGTTGACGCCTATTTCATAGGAATCGTTAAAACCCGAAAGTGGAATCTACCTTCACAGGAGCATTTAAATGTGTATTGTGTATCCATATGATCTTGCACATGGCTATTTATATTACGGCGGAATGGCACCGTTAGACGCGTCAACATTAGACACTGGATTGCACGCACCGGAACATTGTGCAAATCCGACTGAAATCATGGCTCCTTGAAAACCGTGCGAATGAAACCGAACCAAACCCGAAACCGGAAGCAGTAGCTGGCACAGGGTGCCTCAACTCTCCTGCGGTCCGCGTACACGAAGATGATCGCATCGAGGCGCACACTGTCGGGCTCATTAGCGTCATGATGAACTACTTCGCTTCGGCTCTCCTAGACGAAAACTCCATCTCAATGAACAAGATAGTGGGAAAGATATCAGGCGCGTTCGTGGGCCTACTTTCGTTGGAATTCATAGCGCAGTGGGCATAGCGCTGTGTATCTCCCGATGCGGCGGGTCAGTTCATTGCTCGAATACGGGCGGAGCCGCGTCAATAGAACTTTTCCTGGAGATGTCATTTCCGTGACGGATATGATGCCGGTGAGAACTTGGTGTACCCGGGCATAAATCACTTGATGATGGTTGGAGTTTTTTGACGCAAGGCAGCTGGGGAAAAGAGCGCCAAACAAAAGTATCTTAAAAAAATAGTGGCTACTAAAGCCAAAACAACAATAAAATCAATTAACAGAATGGTGATGGCTGGTGTATAGGGCCACATTTGATTATGTGTGATAGGAAATGAGGTTTAAAAACTTAACGTCTGACAACTACTCAAACACACTTTTCATGGAAACCATGGCATCGTCACCTAGAAAACAGCGATGGATGTAGGGGGATCTGTTGTCTGTAGAGTTCTCTGAAGTGTTTATGTCGTGTTGTGTGAAGTGCCTTGCATGTGATTAGTATGTGCACTACGGATAGGGCCTCTCCACATCTGCTGCACTGGGGTCTAGAAGATCCCGTCAGCAGATACGAGTTCGTTGCTTGGGTGTGCCCTATCCGCAGCCTACCCAAGGCGACTTCCGTGTGCTGTTGTGTGAGTCAGCCGTGTACCGTCCAAGTGTGGCTTTATTAGATGTAGTTTGTTGTCTGCTTGTTCATTCTAGTGTGTTTGCCATGATCTGCGCAAGTGTTGTCTTATGTGTGGCTTGAGGTCTGGATAGGGTATCGTTCTTTGTCCACAGTTTTCCTGAGTGCAGCAGCAGCGGCCCTCTCGTCTGCCAACTCGTTCCCAGCGATCCCTGCGTGTCCTGGGACCCAGCAGAGAGAGCAGCTCATGCTTTTACCCATACACGGACATAATAGTGTTGAATACAAGATTAACTATGTGGTTTTTTGGAGGGCTTGTGCGATGAACAGTGCGCGCAACAACACTCAAAGATCTGTATAGATGATGGAATTGGGAATTTGGTTTTCAAGAATGTGTCGTACAATCAGTAAAATTCCATACGCTTCTGCTGAAAAAATGGTGGTGTGCACGCGCATGGTTCTGGCTGCATTGAAATTTGGACAACACCATACTGGAGGTTTTACAAGCTGTCACTATAAAATTCTGCACATGTGTATTTAAACTGCAAAGGCAGAAAGTGCTGCAGTATTGCACCTCGTGGTACCCGATTCTTGTCAAGTTTCATAAAAGAAAGGTCGCACGACACAGGGCGAACTTGCCAAGGCGGTACAATGTTTGAAAACGATGACCGTTACACATCTAAAAACGAAGCACTTAGATCCGAGGCTCCCTCTCTCACTCTCAAGGAACGAATGGGTGATTTTCAAGAGCAGAGATGTTATGTATCGTTTAAGACAGGATAAAAAGGATGATTATCAGTGATGAAATTTTAAAAGCATAAAGCAAGTCCATGTGCGTTCGTTGGTTCTCAAGGCTCCACTTATCACACTCGACATACAGACTCTCGACAGGGCTAGTGCAAAAAGCACCCGAGCGAGACGAAGCCCCAAGTGTAGCACTGGGTCCAGCATTCGTAACGCTGTTTTACTCACCGACCCATACACCACACTGCCATAGTCCAAAGGAGACCCAACCAAAGCAGTATACAAGCGCAGCAGGCGTTCTTTATCGGAACCATAGGATTGGTGGGAGAGAACCTTAAGGTATATTCATTGTTTTAAGACATTTATGCTGAACTTCCTTGATGTGGGGAATGGATTGAGTTTTGTGGTCAAACACCACACCTAAAACACTTGTGCTCCTTGTTCACAGGAAGCGACACGCCATTAAGAGTAATGTCTGGGTCCATATGGAAACCGCCCTTCCTGGAGAACAAAGCAGGAGCTTTTTACATGATTTAATTTAAAACCATTGTGCTGCCCTGCCGGCAAGTTTCTTTACACCAAGCTGGACTTGACATTCGCGGGTGACATATTGCATGATTTATAGGATATCTGCACGTCATCTACATACATGGAATAAGAGATTGTAGGTGGCAGTGCCTTACCAAGAGAGTTCATTTTACTATGAAGAGAGTGCAGCTCAACACAGCCACCTTGTGGCAACCCATTTTCTTGCACGTGAACCTTTGAGAGTGCACAACCAACTCTTACTCGAAACGTTCTGTCTGACAACTGCTAACAAGGTGTTCAACATGTTACCCGAAACACCGAATGACTTGAGGTCACTAAGGATCCCATAACGCCAAGTGGTGTCGTATGCCTTCTCAAGGTCGAAAAACACAGTTAAACAATACTGCTTGTGCGCGAAGGCATCCTTGATGTACACGTCAAGAGCTACCAGTTGATCCTTCGTCGATCGCCCCACCCTAAAGCCTGCCTGGCTGCTCTCGAGAAGACCGTTGTACTTAAGGAAGTACACGAGCCTGCGATTTATCATCTTCTCGAAGAGCTTGCACAGGCAGCTCGTCAGGGCAATAGGACGGTAACTTGAGGAGGACGAAGGGTCCTTTCCCTCCTTCAGAAAGCTACAACTATAGCCTCCTTCCAAGAGTTTGGAATGTGCCCCGAAAGCCATATCTTGTTATATAGGTGTAAGAGTGTTAGAAGAGTGTCTGCGTGCAGGTGTTGTATCATTGTGTATGTGATGTTGTCTGGGCCTGGAGCTGAGGGCTTACACGTGCTCAAAGCAGCCCTCAGCTCATGCAGTGAAAACTCTGAGCTATAAGAAGATGTAGACCTATTGTTATCTAGTATAGGCTTCTTTTCGGCAGTTCGTTTGTTTCATGAAAGTGTTTGTGTAGTGTGCTGAACTAGACACGTGTTGGAAGTGTTGTGCGAGGTGTCAGCCTGATCTTCGAGTGTGTCCCTGTAGTGCTGACCAGAGCAGGCTGTGTGTTTGTTGTCCTTGAGTTGCGTATTCGTGTTCATTCTTTCCGTGTGTCTGTGTAGGAGTTTATTGATGTTACGAATGTGCGCCAACTCTCTCGTTTTGCCTCACGGAGCACACATTTTCCTAACGCCTTGGCCCGTTTGAACAAGAGCAGGTTTCCCGACGTGGGGTACCGACGAAGGATACCCCACGCCTTCTTCTGGGCCTCTCGCGCCCGCCTACAGTCCTCATTCCACCACGGCTCCGCTGGTTGCGCGGGGCACCAGAGGCGTGGGGAATGGACCTTTCGGCGGCGTCGAGGATGTGCGCCGTGAGGAGTTGGGTAAGCTTCTTCAACGTGTGTGGTGTGTTTGTATGTCTCTGTAAATGTATTCCAGTGAGCTCTGCTGCATTGAACCTATTATGGGAAGATGGACTGCATGGGCCTTTACCTGTGTATGTTAGTGAGGTGGGAAGTGGCCACTGCCATATGGGTCGTGCCCACACCCCACTCAAGAGGAAAGAGAACTGCAGAGCCCATAGCCAAGTCAAGACATGGGTATGTGTTGTGTCCTATGTTATGGTATGTAGGCTGTTTATTGTTGAAAAGACCTGCTCTAGAGGACGTAAGAATCCTCTCTATCAGGCGACCCGGACGTCCGTACGAGAAGAGTGCCATAGAAAATTGTGACATTAAGGCCGCCTGTTAAGATGTATGGTTCGGGCAGCTGGTCCACCAACGCCTCGAAGTCAGAGCTCGAAAGTGCAAGATCAGGAGGAATATATATTGAGCATACCGTTATAAACCTATTAAATATATTGTTAGAATTGCTACAGCCTCAAGGACAGTGTTCAGAGTGACAGTTGGCAGGCTAAGGATTTCCGGGCAATTATGGCCACACCGCCAGGTGTGTGCAGCCATCCCTGTCGTTTCTGAAGACCATGTAACTTCAAGAAATTTGTGTGCTTGAATTCAAGTGTGTTTCCTGTACACACATTACACTTGGCAGATTTCCATGCAGTATTTCGTATACATCATCAAGATTTTTAAGAAGGCCTCCCAGTTCCATTGAATTATGTTTCCTCTTCCTATTATTTAGTGTGAGAGATACTGGAGTGTCTGTGTGTGTTATGTGTCGTCTTTCGGGCTGTGACTCTAGCCTTTTTTGGCTTGTCGGGGGCTTGGCTTCGGGAACGCGTTCCTTGCGGTGCACCGCAGACAAGAATGGTCGACGTTCATTTCATCCTCGGATGTCCTCGGAGCACCGAGGGATCAGGCTCCTTGGACCGCGAACCCTTGGGGGCACGCTTTTCCTTTGCCCGCAACCGACGAGGGTTTCAAAAACGCCTCTGATGGCGCAGGCGGTGCGGTGTGGTTGGAGCGGCCGCTGGCTCCCCCATCTCCATCTCCGTGCCCTCGCATTGTGGTTTGGGACGTGGAGCAAAGTGGAGGATGCAGCACCGCTCCCACCGGACGTGGATGCCTACACAGCCGCTGCTGGCCCAGCGAGCGGTGCGGAGGCTGGTTGGGCTGCCCGGGGCAACCCCCAGGGGGGGGGGCGACGGAGGAACCAAGTCCGACTCGCGGTACTGGGTCCCCGCTGAAACCAAACGCCGCACCGCCCCCGGCGAGCTGCGTTGGCGTACCTCCCCAGAGGGAAAGAGGCGAACCTCTTCTTCGCCTCTGGGAAGGTGATGTTCTCTGTGAACCTTACATTTATGATTTGTTTTTCCTGCTTAAATTTCTGCTCAAGTGCGGGACCACGCTGCGTGGGGCCCCTGGCAGTTGGCACAGGTGAAACTCTGGGTGTTTCAGTTTTCGGATGGGTGGTCATGTTGGCCGCGTTTTGCGCAGGTTAAGGCGGCCGCGGCAGGAGTTTGTGCCATGCTGAACCGTCGGCACTTGAAGCAGCGCCGTGGTTCGGGATGTATGGGCGGCAGAACAATGTATGTAACCGCATTTATGGATTCTGGAAGGTGGATCGATCGAAGGTCAAGATAATGTGTCTAGTTGCTACCTGTTTGTCATCGCGGCGTATTGATATGCGCTTTACAGCCGTGACGCCCTGATCCCTTAAGCCTTCCAAAAGGTCGGCCTCGGTCTCGGACATGAGATCTGCCTCAGAGATCACACCCTTGACAACTGTTGAGGCTGCGGTGGGTGTGACCCTGATCTCCAGATCTGCCATGCGGGATTGTTTCAGGAGGATTGTGGATTGCTGCTGAGTTTTTACTTCAACTAGCACTTCACCAGTTCTGAGCTTTTTGGCGTCGTATGTTTTGCCGATGATACCTTCAAGGTATTTAGAAACAAGAAATACAGATTTAGAGGAAACCGGCTTCGATTTGTCACAGATTCAATGATCAAAAAACAAGGGTAGTTATCTGGCTTTGGAAGCGAGATAGAAGGAAAAGAAGGGAATATACTTCAGTGCGGCCCCTTTTGGGGGACCGATCACGGTTGGGGGGGGGGTTTTGAAAATCCGGCATAGTATAAAAGCAGGGACACGGGAGTACTTTCTCCTTTGACCTTACCCGGATAGTCAAAGAGGGTCCCGGAGCTCCCTGCCTGCTAGACAGGCAGGGAGCCCATCGGCCGGAGCCTGACCATGGCTCCGACGGCCACCGTTTACGGCTCTCTACCCTTCACCTTTAAACACTCGCCACGGTTGGACACGGTTTAGTAGGGAGGCTCGCTTCGCGGTGTCCGCTGCTCACCGTCACCATGATACTCAAGGTGCCCCCGTGCGGGGCATAAATCACTTCCTTGTTTAAAACGCACTTCGGCTGGCCCGGTAATTAGGCGAAATGACAGTCGGTGGACTACCACGGTATCAGAGTGGACATTGAGAGACAGTTCTACAAAAGAGGAAGGCCAATGACCCGATGGAGGAACGAAAAAAGGAAATTCGGAGGCAAGAAATTAGCACGAACGGCGCGAGCCAGGAGCGGCTGGCGGGCGATGGGAGAGGCCTTCGTCCTGCAGTGGGCCTAGTGGGGTGTTGATGATGAGGATAATGATGCAACAGCTGGTTCACCGACGAACGGAGAAGGTGCCAGCTCTGCCGGCTCTTCTGTATTCACCGCTAATGCAAGCTGCGCCAATTTTTTTTGGTGTGTAAGAAGCCACCAATTCAACAAGAAAAGCGAGGAAAAGGCGGATTATATCTCCTTGCGATTATCACAAAAAGCAAAATTGACCTGCGGTAATTTCTTTCTTCTCATCCTGTGCACTGCCCGAGGCTTTCAGCGCCCGGTTTATGCGGAGAGCCTGAATACACACAGCTAATACGCGAAGAAAACCGTTAGCTGTTATGATAGGCACAACTTTGTTGGCACGTGATATATCCTTTTGTCACCAGCTTAGGCCCATCGTAAGAGGATTAATGCTGGCACTTTGAGAGGGGGCAATTGTACTGCTGTATTATGTTACTAATGGCCAAGAATCGGATCGGGCTTTCCGGTCCGCTTTCTCTTTCTGCTCTCTTGTATTTCGACGTGACCTACTTAAGCCGGCACCCTGCCAGAGGCATTGCTGCGCCCGATTCTCTGGAGCTGCCACCGTAGTAAGCCTCTCAGCAGGATTGCGTCTCATTACAGTTACTTGACCTGCTTGTGGCCGAAGTCAGGATATTCGTACGTTGTATCCCCTTGTCTAATGATCACTGTGACGGGCTCAACTACGCCGTGGCCGAGCAATGTCGGTCTTCAACGCGTTTTCCCCGGTTTCACCGTTTCGTTATTTTATTTATCGTCACATTTCGGTAGACTGTTCCAATAATGCTCTCGCATTTTCACTTATTTTTGTTTGCTTCACTTCAAGCCCGCTGTCACTGGATGCGATGCCGATTGATACATTGCTCTTTATTGCGTGCGAGTGTTACACCTGCCCATTGCCCCGTTGTGCTGTTGGGATGACATGGATTCTGGGGGACACCACGTTGTTTAACCTCGCACATGTCGGCCTGGTAACCTTCCTTCTTCAACTGTACACATATGCGGATGATATTGACACCTGGACAAATAGAGTAACTCGTTGGCACGTTCGCGCCCGCCTGCAAAAGGCTGCAGACTTGAACAATTCCTATCTGTGTACACATGCGTTCGAAGTATCTACCAGCAAACACGCAGGGCTTGCGTTCTCATGGAAGCCTAGGAATCCATACCCTCCTTAAATTAACGGCAAAGTGTGAAACTGTACAAGCTTCTCGGAATAACTGTGGACAGAGACCTTCCTTGGCGACCCCACCTAGGTTTGTTCAGTGACCCATATTCATCCGCTCGTCTGTGGCGAAACATGAGGAACGGTAACGAAATCTAATTTGGCAGCAATATAACATCATTTTGTGGGCTCCCTAACGTTGAAGCCTGCGTGTACTTTATGCTGCGTTCAGCGCTAACATTCGTACCACCCTCCTAGGACCACTCAGCTGCGCAACTGGTAGCAACGGTAACAAGCTTTTTTCTTTTTTTTTCGCACAGTAATAGTTAATCTTGCAGGCCTGGGCACTCAATAGAGCATGCAAAAACCGCTCAGCGCAGTCACCTTCGGCGGGCCGCCGTTTGTATGTGGAACACGTCGTCCAGGTATTCGATGATGCTCCTCCGTATAATGTAATAAAAGCGAAGCTTCTCACATGAACAGGCAGAAAGAAACTTCGATGGTCCTGTGTGCGTAGAAAACCCATCGCCGCAAACCCTGCAACCCCTTGTGCATGAGCGAAAAAAAAACCAGGTTGCGAGGATGTAGAAGTAGGGGAGCAAGATTGGTCGGGTTCATCTCCCATGCCAAAAAGCGCGCACGAAATGCGAGCTAGTGCGTGAGGTACCCACAAGGGAAAACAGCGGGCTCCGGAGGCATACGGTGGGAAGGTAGCGCTGTGTGAACGTGGCAGTGGGCGAGCATCGGCCGCAAGTCACTTCGAGCTGGTTCGCGAGGCGCCAAACGGCTTTAAAAGATAGCAGCTTACCGGTTAGTTACAAAAACACCATAAGCAGGAACGCAATCGAGTGAAAATACCTCAAACACGCAACTTATGATGAGAAAGACTGTGCCAACCATAGGGGCGACACAGAGTAAGCTACGGCGGCAAGTTACCAGCTTCGCTGGCTAAACCATCTCTAACGGAGTGCGTGGGCGCATTCATTTGATTTACGTCGTGTTAGTTAGAGCGAAGTTTTTTACTTGTATACGCGCAATCGTTTTGTTGTCTAAATAACCAGTCCAATGTGTACGCTTCGTTGACAGAACAACTGCTGGTCATGAAACTTGTATTCATTCGTTAAAATGCACCGAAGGCTTGTATTTTGGTATTATTTTAACAGTGATAGAACCGTAACCCACATTACTGGATATCTCCCTGAACAGCGAACAACTGTAGTGGAACAGTCCAGGACCTGTGTACACCGATGCGCTGGGTTACTGAGCACGGAATATTATTCTAGCTTTAGATGGAATGGGTTGAACCCAGTAACGCTGGCGATAAAACCAACCGCTGGTGATACCTAACGCAAAATTAACATGCTTTCATATTTCTGAATTGCTTTCAGAAAACTTCTAAGCAAGGCTTTTTGTTTTTTTATTGGGGGGGGTGGCAGTAATGGAGCAGTAAATGTGGCTCTTCAAGTGCCGCAAACTGTAGGTTGCTGGGACTAAAAAGACGCTTTCCGCCAGGGCAGAAACTAAGCTTGATTACCACGCATCACTGCGTGAAAAGTTTTTTTTGAAAAGCCCTTCTGCTCTCTTTCCTCGACGCGATCCCCTAAATAAAGTCAAACGCCCCCAATGTTTCATTCACTTCGTGTCACGCAATCTTCATTCCGCGCACCATTGTTGAGTGGAATGACTTGCCAGCGCATGTTGCCCACCGAAAAAGATCCCATAAATTCTTGACAGCTGTTGCGCACTACGGTCACTAACTAGATTTTTTTTTGTGTAGTTTTTAAACCTATTGCATAAATTGTAGCAGTAGCTTGCATACGTTGCTCATTCTCTTGCTGCAGGATATTTCGTGCATAAGCTGCCACGTGTTATGCTCTCTGTTCTTTGTTTTTGCGTTATAATTGTTTTCTTTTTAAGTCAAAAATATGCGCTAAAAAGGTGTCAAGCAAATTCTTGAGGTGTTGCGAGAATATGTTCCCAAGTTATCTGATTGTTTAACGTACAAGGTGGTGTGGCTGTAGGTTGTATTTATTGTTTTCTTCCATTCGGTGCAGCTATTACTGGTAATAGTTTTCATCTAGTATTTTTGTGGATACTTTTGTATAACGTTTTCTTGCCTCCCTGCCGCCTATGCAATACACCCTCGGCCTAGACGGCCTTTAATGGGTACTCGGTATAAAATAAATTAATAGCGACAAATACTTACGCTTACATTTGCGCTCATCAGCCGATTTTCTCATATGTGGAGCTCGCAAGCATGACTCTTTGTGCGTGCAGAAACTGCAGATTTCTGAAGGAAGAGGCTACTCCGCCCTAAAAACGTGATAGTTGTCGAAAAGGTACACAGTTTAAACAAAGATATGTATTCAAGAAACCGGTTTTGCTGTGGCATAGGTGGGGACAGGCATACAACTTTAAAAAGGGCGGCGGGGGGATATTTAGCTTTTTTTTATCCAATTGGCGCCTAATTTAATAATAAGGTGCCCGAAAAAATACTCCAGGAGAAGGCCGGTAAGAGAGATTGGGCTCTCAAACGCAAAGGTTAACATATTGACATGATGATAATGGTGACAATGTAATATAAAGTGGTTCCTCGTGTCATTGCGGCAAATAGTACAATCCCAACATTTGTTCGGTGAACCTTACTTTATACCTACTGTACCACCATATTATCACCCCTCTCCAGAAATAAATTCAGCAATTTGCACGCAACATAAGCATGGTTTTACTATAAGGTCCACATTTATTCTTTTCCTTAGCAAAATGCACCGAAGGAGTTCATAATAAAGAGTTTTCATGCTGATGTTCCAAATATTGGGCATTTCATCATGTCTTCAGCAGAGAAATATATCTTGGAGAGTTCCTTGTTGAAGTCGAAGTCTTAGTTTCTTGTTGATGTCAAAGCCCTATAAAGTTATCATGTAAAGAATCTAACCGACAACATGGGAAGTGAGCGACGAGGTTGATATCGGAAGTAGACACAGGAGTTGGATCGTGGGAGATGGGAAATCAACGGCGTCACTTTATGCTTCGTTTTCAGCGTTACAGAAAGTGTAAAAGCAACGTGGGCAGGATTAAAAACTAACGGCATTACATAAGACCATTCGATTGGGCGTATCCAGGGAAAACTGGCGGGTCAGTCATGCGGTGGGCCTACGTTGCTTGTCAGGAGAATTCCTGTGGTGATAAAAGTATTGGGTTTATTGGCGAAGAATGATTTTCTTCATCAACATGTTCTTTGCCGTGATATGGTTTGCTTGCTCTATTCGTGGGTATCGATTTTACTTAAAAGCGTCAAACGCAAGGGTTTTGAACATGACCAGGGTGCTTTATATACTGAAAAGCGGCAATGGTTGAGCATAGGAGGTAAGGCGGAGAGCCCTGTTTTAAAAGTACTCTCATTGGCACAAATAATGTTCAAAATTTGTGTACTCGAAAACCTCCAAAACTTTCGCATGGAAACCATCTGTAGGTTCGTCACTAATTCTAGGTTCCGCAAATGTTATCATTTGGTCTTGTGCTTGCTCTCTATCTTGGCGAATTTGTTTGCTTGCGATTCTTAACGTTTTTCATCATATGTATCACAATGTAATCGATCGAGCTAAAAGCAAAGAAACTGGCTAAAAATATTGCATTTAACGTCTGACTTTCTGGCCGTAATAATGCTTCTCACACGCTTTTCAACTTCAATAAAACACCGGGGAGAAGAAAACCCAATGTGAACCGTGGGTCCTAACCAAGGCATGAAATATCAGACATCATAATAGATATTTAAAATAATTTGGTGGGAAATGGTCGATAGTGCATTCCAAAAATTGTTTTCAAGAAAAATTAAAAAGTTACCAGAACTGTGTTGATACCATGCTACGAACCGAAAATGTAACTATCCCTGACTCCTGTCTTTAATGAATATGTAACGCTTTCTAAATAACTTTTATGGTATATATTTAGATTGTAACCTAAGCCTCTTCGCGTCGACATGGTAATAATACTGCTTGCAACTAGCCTCATTGTATAGCTAACAGAAGTAATAATGCCCGTAGCCCAAAAAACGCCGTGTAGTTCCGAGAAACTACAAACTCGTCACATGCTTTTTTACGCCTCCTAGGCAGAGTTGGTAAATATTCGAATACAACGTGCTTTATATTTTAGTATTAATGTTTACCGAAAATGAAACAAATTTCTGTGCGTTCACCGCTAACCAAAATAAAGAAACAGCATCCTTTATGGCTATGAACCTGTATATAGGGTATTTTTTAATAAATGTCAGAGCTACGCATGCAGTAGTCCTGACCGCTCTTTATATTTATCCATGGACTGCACATTTCAAGGAAGGCCGCTTGTGGGACTTCCAACAAAAATTAATTTGTGAAGGCTGGATGCTCTGCAGTAGAAATTCAGTAGGAATTTTGGACGCCATGTCATAAGAATAAACGAAATCTGTTCTGCGTAAGCACAGTTAATCTTTCTCTTTCAGTAGGTTTGGGCTTGTTTCTCCAGCAGACCTCCCATCCGGTATTATTACTGGTTTTTTACATAACGCAAATAATGCTGGATAAGTTAGTCAATATTAATACCGGTATATCGCAAATTGCACACTCCTGCACAAACTCGCACACTCAGGGTCTCCTTCCCCGAAAACGGAGAGGAAGCTACTTTCCTCCAACAAGTTTACAGCGACCGAACTCATGGATATATCGCAAAAGTTTCACACCCCAATCGCGGCCTCTGTGAAGAAGACGCGTGTTGATTGGTGGCAAACCTTTAATTACTTTCGTGTATCACTAATTGACCTTTACGCCAACCTCAAGACAAAAGAACATCCTGTCCACCGTAGCCTCCATAAACACCGTCAGTGAATTAACAAAATTTAGCAAGTAAAACGCAATATTTCTCGTCGTTTTTTCCAAGGGGGCCGTTTTATAGAAACAAACTGGATCCCCGAACCCTAACCGCTACAGAAGCTCCCAAGCGCGCTCCCTCAGACAATCGTCACTACATACTTCTCTAGCTATCCTTCGCAAGTATATGCCACCGTACTCCTAAACAACAAAAAGACAGCCCAGTCCGTGTACGTCGTCAAAAACACCCCACCAACCTGACACTGCCTATCCAGACAATCGCCCAAAACAAACCCCATGCCTCGGCCCATACGCCTCCAGTAACTGATAAACCGGACACCAGGCCAAAATGTCCCCAGCCCTTTCTCAACGCCAACGCCAAAACGCCAACATCGAAGAAACAGCCACATTCGACTCACAGACCAAAATAACAAACCCAAGAGACACGAAGATAATCAGAAAAGAAAACATCCCTTACATGACGACTGGTAGTACAAACAAAATTTAGGAACTTTTCTCTCACTTACAACAATATTATCCGAACTTTTCAAGAAAGTTCTTCCAAACACTGCCCAGCAATTGCCCAACATCCCCACAAATAACGTTTCGATCAATGTAAAAAACAACTTAGTACGCATGACCAGAACGGGAATAAAGCCCCTTAAAAACTTCTGGAACAATCATAAAGGACATACGTGTGACCAAAGTACAGGACGATAACATCTAGGCTTAACATTAACATCAGAAATAGGTGAAACGAGCATATAGATGGCATTACTTCATTTGCTACGAAAAACTGTTTTTTTCTTCGCAGATAACTTTATTTGGCACCATGGTCAACAAACTACTATACTCGGTGACAACTTAAAGACGGGCACCGGAAGTTGCCGCTGTGCCTTAACAACCGTAGCCGCATGTTTCTCCGCGCGGCGCAAGTAGGGGCGTTACTGGGATATTTTGAACATGACGTTGAGCCGTTTCCCATGATTTTTGGACTTGATATGCTTATAACTACTCCAGTGACAGACAAACAAAAACGGCGTGAGACAAGGACGACGATATCACGCATTCATAGCAATTCCCTTTCAAAACGCGCGCGCACTGACGTCACGGTCCGGCGCTTTGGCGGAGTGATACACTACATGAGGTGGTGCCGTTCTTCAGTTGTAACCGAGTATAAGCATACGAACGTTTGTTAGGACGATCCTCGAATACCGGAAACATGGTGTGGTTTCCCCACACCCAGACGACGGTAACAGAAAAACATAAGCAATACAAATGGGTGGCCCTGCGATATATGTATGATAAATGTAGACGGGTCGGCCATTAACTAACCCGCTAGGCTATGTTTTGACTGCTTGTCCTAGAAGGACGAGCGAAACAGGCACATCTAAAAATATCATCATCGACTCCTACTACGTAGTTACTACAAAATCAACATTTTTTACTCCCAAACCACGAGCTACCAAGAACAAAACACACAAAACCACTTAGTAGGTTATAAATATAGCAATCATGCGTTAAATACTAATTTTTTCTGCTGTGAATTATCAATTGGAATATGGCAGCATCTTTCATCACTTATGCGAAGTCGTTCTCTGGTTTGGAACCAAGAATTTAAAAAAAAAATCTTCTATTCTGTTTAAATTGCCAAATGCTTATTTTTTAATTGCACAGATCAGCACACACAACTAAGTGTACCTAGTGCACGTAGTTTTGTATGCCGTTTATAATGTTTAAGTTTCCATTTATATATCATGAAACTAGCCATGTACTACTATGTAATTTATGCATTATGTAGTGCAATTGCTTTTGTGTAAAGTGTAAATTTCTTGTCACTCACTTTGAGTTACTAACTTGTTGCTTGATAGTTGACGTGATGAGCGTTCTTTTTACCTGTACATTATGGCCGCCTGCCATGGTCTCCAGTAAAGACCCGCAGTATTTAAAATAAGAATAAATAAAAACATTGCGACGAGAAAATCTTCAAAAGTGTTTTATCGCCTGGCCAGGTTTTTGAGGGAAACGTGTGTTGCAGAACCCATCGGCAGAAGTCAATTTTGAAGGCGTAAGAAAATGCAGCGGCGGAGTGATGGGTTCGCCGTTGGCTCTTTAATATAGAATGATTGGCAAAAGAAGGCGGGTCTTGTATGATCAGCCGTCGCGCTGAAAATAGAGCTGCATTTGAGTAGCACACCTTTGAAATCAGGTTTGGAGGGCACATGGTACGTAGGCGAAGAATCACCGTAACATTGTACGAACAAGACCAACTACCATCATCACTTTATTTCTGGATTCAAAATTGTGCCTCTTGTCACTAAGAAGGAACATCTAATTTAACTAGTGTAGAGGTATGTTTTCCAGAGAGTTGTTTGAAGTAGAAGGACTGGGTTAACCGCTGTAAAGTTTTGAACCGGCAGTTATGCCCGATAACATGAATAATGAGGCTCACTCTGCACCCGCAAGATAACTTGAGTCTAAACAGCGTTCATAAAGTTGCCGATTTTAAAAATAGGCGTTTCACATTCGTTGATAAGCATTCAGATACAAACGCCAAAAAGGAATTATAGGCACTGTAAAACACATAAAAAGCCCTTCTTAGCCTCTACTTCGTGCTAATATATAGAGGTGTTTCTTTTGATAAGTGTTTTTTAAAATGCACGCCATTTTTTCAATAAACTCAGTTGGAAGTTAGCGCTAGTGACCCGTCGCCCCCTTGGTCCTTGTCATTTTGTTTGGCGCTACACGAAGTCATGATTACCGCTACCAACTAGCCCAAACCCAAACTCTAATAAGGAGAACAAAATAGGCATTTGCTTAAAATCCGGTCTCTACTTCTAACTGCTCAAGATTATTCAGTGGCGAACAAAAGCCTGCAGTAGCCCGCGCCTACTTGGATCGTCATGCAAAGCCCCTAGGAAGTTTTAGAACGGTGGCCCCACTTGCCATAATTGCCGCACGACCGTACGGATCCTGTAGTGAACCGGAGAGTCATTTGCTCAGAAAGCTTAAGTGTAACACATCGCCGCGTCACACGCAACGCAGGAAATGTCCGCAGTGCAACTGCGTTACGCCGCAAACTCGTCTCGAGGCACGTACCTTTCTCACCGCAAAGAAACACCGGAACGGGCTCTCCATGTCACGTTCGGAGGATCGACGAGGGTGCCGGCCGTGTGGAAGCCAGCATCCATCTCTCCTCGTTTGCAGCTCAACGGCCTTATAGCCACGTTCCTCGCAATGTTCCCTTGTTTTTCTGCAAACTGCGGGCTCACGTCGTTACACAAGGCCGCTTCGAGCGGTTATTTGTGATCGTCATATACTGCTTATAGTAGAAAAACCATATGGGCCATGTGAGAGGGTTATCATGCAATCTGCAGTCTTAATTACCGCCCGCGAGTTTATGCGCTTGACGAGTTAACCTTTTAACCTCACAAACACAGTCGACATAACCCGCCTTGTCTCCCGTCTGTTCATCCTCACCCTCGCCTGTTTTCGCGGCCAAGTTTGCCGCTGGCTTTTAGCCTTTGTTGACTGTGCCTCGTCCCGCGCAGCCTTATGTGGCTCTGTGGCTAATGCGCTGTGGTGCTGAACCCAATGACGCGGGTTCGATTTCTGGGCCGCGTCGGCCGCTTTTCTGATGGAGGGGAAGAACGAAAACGCATTACACAAACCCAGAACGGCTAACACTGTGAGTAAACTAGTTGTCAAATGCTGGTATAGTAACGAGTAGAATTGCAAGCTTTAGAAGCGTTTAATATGTATTTTGCCACGGTGACTTCTACATATTGATGTCCAACATACATCGTAGGGACCCCTTTTACAACTCATTCCTTAGTTCAGGAATGGCGAGCGAGGCATCTTCGTCGTACCGCCCGTCAACCCGGGGAGACCATAGCCAGCGGAGCCCACTTCGATCCTGACGAGGAGCGCCAGCGTCGCCGACATTGCCCGGCGCCTTCACCTCCAGTCATAGTACCCCAGAACCCGCATCCTCTGCCTCCTGGCTTATCTCGAGGCGCCCAGGTTTTTAAGTGCTAATGCACTTCTTAAGCGACACTGAACCTGCTCCACCGGCGATGTCAGCTGCACCGTGGAGATGGGCGCGCGCAGCCTGGCCGCTGACATGGCACATACCCACGTGGGGGATTGGCAAGGAATCTCCTCGTCTTCCTTGGCAACGGGGGGAGATGGGCGCGCGCTGCCTGGCCGCTGACATGGCACATACCCACGTGGGGGATTGGCCAAGAATCGGGCGTGAGAAGGGCTAATGCACCTGCCTAAAGGAGTACTGACACGAAATTTCAAAGCTGAGATCCGCTCTAGCAATCAAGTACAACGACAACACAATAGGTGTCTGTGAATAAATGCATCTTTCTTTCTTTGTAGTTGTGTGTGTGTGTGTGGTGATCTCTCTTTCGCGAACATTACCGAAACCCGCGCATATTCAACTCGTGCATTCGCACTTTCACATTCTTCCCCTCGGGAAATGCGGGGAATTTTTTCTCAACCGGGCCCGTTCTGGCTTCGCCATAACCGCTGACATCGTCGCACGGTGGCCAGGACCGACACACTCACTTTGACCCTTCGGGCAATGAATCCCAACAAGGCAACAACAATACCGCCGGCATGTTCTCCGACGTCAACATCGGTGGGAAACTCCCATTCTGTAGACCTCGCGGGAACTCCACAGACCGGATCAGCTCCCAGTTCCTCCCCTTCTCTCTTGGACCCCAATGTGCCTCTGCTACGCATGCCATGGCACAACGAAGCCTGACCTTCCGCACCTCGTCTGGTCTTGCCCGGGCCTTGCCGTGCTTCGTGCCCAACACCGCCCCGGGCGTGGGTTCCCTACGAAGAGTGGATTCGGCCCTCTTGGCGTCTCAAGGACACCTTGACAGCACTCTGGAGGCTTTGTCTGTGCGGCGTCGATGGCTTGACATTACTAGCGTCCTTCCTGCCCTCCCCCTTCCCCTGCGGCTTCGGGCCATCCTTTCTTAATAAAGTTTTCTTCCTTCCTTCCTTCCTGAGTTCAGGTGTCCCACCTGTATACTTCCACGTCAGATGCATTTGTTTTTGTTACAGCAAACTTGAAACTTGAACATTATTGTTCGATTCCTAAGTCCCAGACATTACCGACGCTTCTGATTTCAGCAAAAAACATGGCATTTTATAGCAATAGTGCGAAGTTTTTAGTACTATGTTTTTTCTACAAAAATAGGGTACCGTACCCACACCTCTAACTTTGATAGTTTTTGATCTCGCCTAATGCCAAGAAAAATGCTTTTAGAATGTTTCTGCAAGATGAATCAAGTAGAATTATAACAATCGGCTACTATGTTGTCTTGCAGCTTGTTGGCGCTACGTATTGCGGATTGGAACAACGCAGTAACTTATCGCAAATAACTAGCCTAGTTCTTTGTTTTTCAAGCAGGACAACGTAACAATTAGTGAACAAAACTAATTGGTTGTATCGTAGTCAATGAGACGAGTACAGTTTGCTGCATCTTTTTGGAAAGTTTCCAAACTTTTTCCCGGAAACTTTAAAGACGAAAGTGTTTTATGTATGAGTACACCAAGATCTCAGTGACGTCATATCCGTCACGGAAGTGACGCGGCCAGAAAAAGTGCCATTGACGCGGCGGCACCCGGATTCGAGCCCACGAACTCTTGCCTCTCTCCAGAACCACAGGTACGTGGCACTCTACCCACTGCTCTATGAACAGAGACGTGAGCAGCTCTACGAACTCGCCTTATGTCCTTACCTACGACTCATTCATATGGTACTGCTGTCTAGGAGAGGCGAAGTGAAGTAGCGGGTCATGACGCTAATGAGCGTCGACAGTCTGCACTTCGATGCCAGCGCCTGCGTGTACGGGGGACGTGCGTGAATTGAGGCATCATCCGCTGTGGCGTTGTTCCCATTACAGTTATGTGTTTCAAGCTGCTGTTTCTGTGCATGTCATGTTTGGTTTTGTTGTTAAGGAATCAAGCGGTTATTTTTGGTTTTTTTAAATGCAGAGCATTTCTTTAACTCACGATGTCACCCGTTCTAGTTGTCCATCGTAGTCCGCAACCCCTCCCCCTACACTATATAAAAAAAAATACTTACCGGCGCCTGGTATCGACCCTACGACCCTGCGGGCGGAACGCAAGATACATGGTGCTCCACCCACTGCGCCACAAAGCCGACACAGAATGGAGGGCTACGAACGCGCCTTATATCCTTGACTCATTCAAACTAGTCAAGAAGCTGCTGATACAACGCATTCACTACCTGTGGGCGGAAGGCGAGGTACATGGTGCTCTTCCCACTGCGCCACAATAATCATACCCACCTGCTAATAAATGACGTCACGTGACCACGTAATTACGTCTCCTCATTTAATTACAATACAACAACCAACACCAACAAGTGCAACAACATTAACGTAACGCAAACTACTTAACGTCGTGCGCCCCCGGAAATGTTCTGCACTTGATCGTGCCCCTCGCGAGGGGGATGTTTAGTTTACTGCCGCAGCAAGAACGGGCGGCGCTCCTGCGCAGTTTTGTGGCGCATACCCACTTGGGGTATTGGCCAGGATCGTTTCACTTACTACATGCCGGTTACGGCAGGCTTTGACTCGAACAATTTTTTTTTAATGCACAGCCAGCGTATTCGTGCAGGAACATTATAGTGTTCGTAATTACCCTCTTTGGTTGGATGGCTGCATTGTTTCTAGCTACGTAAGAAGCGTACAGGAACGCATCTGCATGCCCGAAACGGAAAGGAGGAAGAAAAGTTGGTTGCGTCGCACGTTGGGGGGGGGGGATGGGGGGAGGGGGGAAGAGATATCGCGAAATATTTGTGCATATCGAGATAAATTTAGAGCGTGGAGTTTCGTTAACGCACCTCGAACTTCGGACGCAAGTCTGCCTCTTTAAAATTTCATTTCGCTACTATCGCATTAACAAATATTGTTTGCCCCTTTTTTGCGTTTCTGCGGCACTTTGTCTGGTGGGGTCAGGCTGGCGAATCCTTTGCACACGAGGCCGGTTCCTATAACATTTAACTGCTCCCGTGAAGGCCCCCCTTCAATTTTGTGTTTTCCCTGATTCCTATGAAAGAGGGATCAACCAACTATTTTTGGATGGTATTGAAATTGTTTTGTTTGCTATCGACGGGCCCAGAAAGTTGTCAGAAATAAGGGGTTTCACTCCGAGATTCATTTTATGGCACGTGGGCCTGTCAGCGAGTAAGACGCTTATGTGCTGGCTGGTGTACCAAGGTGAACATCAAAATTGCTTTGCCCTCTCCTGCTTTTATCCTGTACTTCTGACATTCTGGTAAAAACAGCATCGCAAAATAATCCTCTGCAGGTCACAGCTAAGACCTGCAGACAGGTGTCGTCCTCCCAGTAAATAGGAGCCTGTGATGCTATTTGTGCAGTAGGGGTTAATCGAGGGGGGCTGGCCCTCGTGCTTGCAAAGAAAGACAAGCAACTCGCATCTCAAAAAAGTGGGAAAAAGAGATTCATAGAAAGGTTGCAACAGAAACGTAGGTCGCCGAGAAAAAAAAACGAAACATAAATGTAGCATAAGCCTACATGAATGTAAATAAATAAATTACAATACATTAGTTCATTACTTCCGAAGAATAAACACTCTGACTTCATATGGTCACCTCCTGGCAGTTTATAGTTTGTGGCCTGTTTTCCCTTTTTTTAAAAAACTAGGCTCCTTCATGTCACCACCCTGTTAAAAATCTTGGGTTTACATAAATGGTATTGTTCAACAAAATGTTTTCGTCTTTTGACCGTTGAGCAAGCTTATGCCTCTCAATAGAGACGAACACCACCATGCCTGCAGCCCCGTGCTCGACGATTTGCGAAGAGAGATAGAATAGGCCTTGACTACATAAGTTATCAACCGTTCTTGAAAATGGTTCGTAACATACATACACTTATTACAATACAAAGAAATCTGCAATAAAAAGGAAAACGCAAAGATCAAATATCTACAAGTATGGACTTTTTCTCTCTGAATTGTTGCGGTATATTGCAAAATATTGTTCCTAAAACGTGCAAAACGATTTGACGCAAACATTTTTGCGAATGTCAATTTACTATATAGAAAAAGAATTGATGTTGAAGCCTGTGAACTTGCGATGCCTACTATGGCGTATACGCATTGACCCTCCGTGAGATCTTCAAGACGCCTGCCACCTGAAGGTAGATTCATCGAGTACCTGTCCCAATGATAAAAAATTGAAATATCTTTGCCTTGGCAGTATCACGGTGATACCAGCAGAATGTTCAAGTGGCCGCAATGCGTTGGAGTCTACAAGAAAGCTTTGAGCTGTTGACGGTGCTTTACAAGAATATCGAACGATTCCTTGACTTTTCTCGTCTCCCAAACCCAGTCAATATACATCGTGCCTGGACCCAGCACAGACGCGTTCATTCTTATTGCGTCCCACCACCCGATGATTAGCGTGATAAGTAATTAGATGGAGCAAAAGGGCAGAGTTGAGAAGAAAAGATGAATCCGTATTCCACTATGTATAATTCTATGGAAATACTGAAATATTCAAGGGGGTGCTAAGCGCCGGAGGCATCACTGGGAAACTTGATGAAGGTTCTCAGGCCTGCGTGCGACGTATGAGCGATCGGGGAGGACTCTGTCCTGAAAATTAGCGCGACGGTTCTGAACGACGGGATTTAGTAGTACACTCCCCTCCATTCCATTGGAAAGCAGCGGGAACAGAAGGATCCGAAAGCATCAAGCCAGGAACGAGGAATTATGGACCGAGAAAGAAAGATTAGAGGAGTGATAATCGCAGGCAACGAACTTGGACCATTGCCTCCGGTTGTAATGAGGGCGCAGACGCGCAATCAGGGGTTTGTCTCGCTTGATGGCTGGCAACACTACTCTGCCAGAAGGACTATCACACCGGCGTGGACGCTAATTACGTCATTTCAAATAGGAAAACATAGACAAAGTAAAAACACATATATTGCAAAGAGTTCTTTCTATTTTGACCCCCTTTCTTTTGTTGATGGCACCGAACTGTTGTTGTACGGTCCCCAGTTATTACTTCACGATGTGGAATTAATGCTTGTCGAGAGATATGCGACAGAACGGCTGCACTGTCATTTGATCCGTAAAGCAACCATCCCTGATCCTGATGTTTAGCACACACTGTTCGGTCCTGGTGGGTCTGTCTGGCTGTCCTTTCAAAAATTTCGCGTTCTGCAGTGCGCAAAAAAGCGGTATTTTTGGCGGCAGCAAGTCCATTGACCCCCATTAAAAAAGGTCTTTGCCTTGCAGTTGGCCATAGTAGGCTGTTCCTGTTGTGGTTCTAGGATGGTGATGATAATGATGATTGTGATTATGATGATATTGATGATGAAATCACGTAGTGTTGTCACTTGGCGCAAGACTCGCCAGCCCTGTTTTCGGAACTGCATTTTACAGCGAAGCTGTTAATGACCTGGTTACCACATATCGCTTCGCTAAGCAAAATCGCGTAGAACAAAATTTTCTCTTTCCACAAGAAGGGTTTTGCGTTCCCTTCTTGAAGAGATGTTGGAGTAACGTTTTAAAAAGTGTTCTTCCATTCAATACACGGGCGCCTTGAAGGGCTTCCGAAACGACGTTTTGGCCGCTGCCCTTCCCTTCTAAGTAGGTTAACATTGTCTGTCGCCGCTGTATTCGTGCACAAGTGGAGTAGGAGCAAAGGGGGAGGGTTGAAAGAAGGTACATGCGCAGCAAGATTTCACCACCTCACCGCTGACATATCCCTTATGTTGGGGGGAAGTTTCAACGTTGGCTGCTGAGAGCACAAAGCGACCTGACTGCTGTCCTCCATGCTTGAGTGGTTTTGGTTGATGTCTTACACAAACAATAAGGTACCTACGATCCCGGAGGGAAGCTAACCGCACCAATGTTAGTCCGCTAGAATAAATCTGTAGTCTTTTCTACTTTCATTCATATATTTACCTAAAAAATATGCTCAACAGGAAGTAACAAAACAAACGTGTTTCTTTTTGTGTACTCATTTGACGGCCCCCACTTTAGCTAGTCATTCATGATTAAGACAGCGCAAGGAAAGTTGTAAATACAGACAGGGTAAACACAAATATGGCGCTAAAACACAAACACATTGGCGTGTTTTTCTTTACCCTGTCTCTCTATTTTTTCCTTAAGCAGTTTTCCCCATGAACGTACCCGACTTGCCCAGTTTGCCGGATTCGCCGGTCGGTCATCCTTCACGGAGTGGAAGAGAACTAATTTTTTTACTCTTATTCTGTAGATCCCGTTATATCAGTCTAATTAGGCGAGCCCAATATTGAGGTTATGGGAACGCTGCTGACTACGGAGCACCGTAGTGACAAGAGCAGGAGAAGTTAACTTTGTTAATGTGAGCCTTAGGTTGTCTGGTGTAGGGAGAGAGAACGTTAGTTTGAAACCTGTGTCCAAAGGACTGCTCGGCTTCTTGGTTAGGTTACAGGGACTCCTCACCCGACTCGTGGGAGTTTTTGTCTATCCCAGGATGCCATGGCTTGCGCTGGCCTCGCGGGCGCACTCCACCCAGCTACGATTGGAGGAGAGGCCAGAGTTCTTCAGCTGGGCCACCCACTGCTAGCACTGACAAATAATAAAAACAGAACAGTCGGTAATCAACGAAATACTCAACAGATAGGCGTCACTGATACCTGCCACCGTTTACGGCATCAGATGTCAGTGCCTTATTACACGGAGGATTTGCCTCCTCAGGGCGTGTCTGTTGCTTGTAGCTGATGCGTGTTCACTCTGCAGTCATTTCGCACGTCAACCGAACATGAACTTCATTCACAAAGCGCTATTGCATATTGGAAGTTCTAAAATGCAACAACACAAGCTCGTCTGTTATGAACGTGGAATCATAACTGTTTTCACAAGTCCCCTCCCATGAAATAATGTG
>JABSTR010003182.1:0-25353 GCA_013339765.2 Haemaphysalis longicornis | reverse complement strand
TCCTACTGCGCGCGCTGGCAAAATAAAGCGGCTAGCGGTCGCTCGTGCTTCAGTCACTGCGTTGCTCCTTCCTTCCTTGGTGTACGCTCGCTCCACCCTAACGCGACTTTACTCTCCTCTCTCTACCCCAAACCAACACCAACGCAACTACGACCCAACTACCCACCCTAACGCGACTTTACGCGGCGTTAACGACCCCCAATGCTCTGCATTTACTCGTGTTCCCCTCGCGGGAAGGCGCGGGAATTTTTTCATAAGAATTAGGCGTAGCCCCTCGTCGTAAACCTTCATTGTTACGTATAAGAGTGAAATAGTGGCCGCAGTAGCCTTCCTTACAGCACGCCTCATTTCATCGTTAGAGCCATTTTTTACGGTGTACGCAGAAACACTGCGTTCGCAACACTAGTTTTTACAAATAAAATACCCACCGCCAGCTGCTCTTCACATTCATTGCTTATTTGTTAGAGATGTTCATGTGACACTAGTTTATCAGAAGCCTAACTAGAAAACTGACCGAAATGATTGTCACCTTGAGGGCCAACTGGTGGCCCGATTCTTTTAAAAACTCATGTTTGATGATGCCCTTTTGCTTTTTGCTCTCAACACCAGTTTTAGGCCAGTTTTACGCCCTTGCCGCACCGACCGTTATACGGACTCAAAATACCCACCCTATTTGTGTAGTAAAACGTCAGCAGCTGCTTCAAGGCGGCACCATTGACTCCCCCGACGGCCAGGTCAATGGCCTCTCCCTGCTCCCCGTTGAACAGGACGCCGAAGAAGGGCCCCAGCGTTCCCACGAAGGCGCGGTGCACCGCAATCTCTCCTCCGTCATCGGTGCGGATAACGCAGTCGCAGGTAGCGCTACCGCCGGGGAACTGTTCTTCGCCGGGGAAGCCTGACATGGCGATTAACAGTTCTTGATGATGATGATGCCTTCAAAGTTCTTTATCAACGTCTTCTTCACACCATCGTTCCCGGTTGTACATAGACCGCTACGTTGAAAACAGTCCGTATGGACTTGAGGTGAAAAACCATGTCTAAAACAATGTGAAAGCTAAAGAGACATGAAAACATAATTGGGCCTCGTCAAAAACAATAAGGACGGAAGCTCCCAGGCATTGATATTTGAATCACCGTCGTCGTCGTTACCTTTTTTGTGCGGTCGCGTGAAGTTGGCGGGATTATGTGATTTCAGCAAAGACGCAGTTATGTGTTTTCTGTTTGTACATGTGTTTGGAGCTGCTTCTAACAAAGCGATGCTGAATCCTAATATTTCTTTGGATTCGCTCTCCTTTTGTTGCGACTATTCCAGTGCCTGTTTCAACACACACCATGGATTTGTTTTCGATGCCTTGTACTTGTTTTGTATAACACTGGTATCTTGGTACCAGTGCACTGCTAGCAGGAAAAGTAGCAGGCAAGCTACATTTTTGCTTTGGTTTTCTTACAGTCGGGATCAAACCTCGTTTTGTATTTAAATATTAGAAATAATTATGAGCCGATGAGGCGAAAAACGTTTTGCTGTGAGTAGGGGTGGTCCCAAAATTCAACGTGCCTTCAACTCAAGAGACAATTCCTGAGGACACTTAAATCCTCTTACGCCATTTGAATACCAAGGCTTTATGACACCGAAAATTGAGATGACACCGAAAATTGAGATCTACAGTTTGTCAATGACGGCAGCTGCTCTCATAACTGGCCAAGCACCGTGAAAGTGTCCGTGGTAAGGAAGGTGGGTCTGTTTAGCGACTCAGCCAAACGCGCAGACTAACGCGCAAGACTTGAAGGAAGCAAAGCTGTACGCTACCTTCGCGGCCATCACGGTTTTAGTCCGCGGTTGCAGCCGATTTGCTGCTTCGTCGCAGCCGAAGCGACATTTATCTTTCATTTTTGTGGAGGTGATCCTCATTGGGCACTCTTCCTAGCCCCCCCCCCCCCCCCCCCCCAGAGACTACCGAGACGACCAGAGACGACCGAGTCGTTAGCAGCAAGAATGGGGCTATTTATTCCAGGAGAGAGCACGTATGTTTCCCCGTCGCTCTGTGCATCGAACGCAGTAAGTGCCGCTTTTAAAGCTCATGCCACTATAATTTTTGGTCCAGTGTCTCCTAAGCTCCTAAGGACTCCATTCTGCAAAGTGGACTGTGGCTGTTTCAGCGACTGAAGACCTACGACCGGTAGCACAAAGCGACCGTGCCTAGGCCTAACCTAGCGGGGTAGGCCTAGCTACGAGTACGGCTGACCTACCGCCGCGCCGCCAAGATGGCGGGCGCCCCGGTGGCGGTGCCCATGGATTTCTGCTCGCAGCCGCGACGCACTTCCTCACCAGCAGCGAATCTGAAGAACGGCAAAAGCAACGAAAGATTACCGACATGGTCTATGAGCAACACGATGAAGATTCTACCGATGACGAACCTTGGCAGGACGCACACTCCCGCCGCCGTTGGTGATGCCGGCAGACCTACCGCAAGGTAGATGCGGAACGCACAAAGCTTCAACGGGCAACGGCCGAAAGATCATCGCTCCGTCACTGCCACCCCAAAGGTCACGCTTCATAAGTTGATACGAACTACGGCACAGGACACCAAGGTAGTGGACTACGCAACGTGTAAAACAAACGCCCAGTCCAACATTGTTACAGGGACCACGTACGAAGACCTTCACGCCGATAACTTGTGCTAGGTAAGCACCATCCAAGTTACGGACGGGAAACCATTTGAAGTTGAAATTTTTCGTCTATATGGCCATAATGTTTCAAGAGGCGTCATCACAACGGACCCTAATGATAGCAACGGGGAACTTCGTAGTGTGCTACGATGTGAAAGTGCTAATGTGCTCGAGGCAAGGCAGGTGGGCAAAAGCGGAAGGGCGCTCCTTACATTTGATTCCCCTGTACTGCCGAAGCGAATCAAATTATTCACCGAATTATTCAAGGTTACTCCATACGTTGCACGCATGGCTGATCTGCTACCGTTTTCATGGAGAAGGCCATACGCAGAAGTACTCCCCTATGACCAAATATGCAGTCCGTGTGGCACCCGTAACACGGAAAAAGAATTCGACAGAGAAGATAACCACTGCTTCACGTGTAAGGGGAACGGTCACCTGGCGACAGAAGCCTACTTGCCCGGAAGAAGATAAGCGCTTGAAGAAAAACAAAGACCGACTGGAAACGCCGCTCTCGCAGAAGAACCGCCCATTACAAAATGGCACCGCATTGCTCCCAAGATCTTGATAGCTACCCGTACTCTCCGAAACGATTGTGTCTACAACGCCTGAAGCAGTCAGATTCACGAGCGACAAAGACAGCTCCGACAAAGACGCCTCCAAAACTTCCACGGGCCTCCATGCTAAGATAGAAGGGGAAATCGCTGCTCTACAAAAAGGAATAGAGGAAGCGTCTAGGCGTCTCGCACAGCTCCTGTCCCAGAAAGTATCTATACAAACACCAAACCCGGGACACCCAACTACCGAGCCTACGGACGACCCCCTTCAGCAGGTGCCCGCAAACGAACAACGATCTTCGTCAAAACCACGGCGTTCTACACCAAACCGACCTGCTTCCAGGACACTAGGTTCGAAATCATGGTATAGCCATGGCACGTCATTGTCATCACAGCCTGCAGCCCCTGAAACAAATATAAAAAACAGACACGATGAAGGATTCGTGAATGAACGATTGAATTCTGAGATGCCGACAGTACAAAGCATGTCAACCTCCATCCAGAAACATGATCAGGTGCTTAAGATCTTACGCAGAAGCAACCACTGGCCACGGCCGCAATTGACGGTTTGGGAAAAAAATTACGCCCACCTCCCCTCGCGGGAACCCTGGAGAGGAGAGTACTGCACATGCGCAGCACCGCGCGCAGCGCCGCATACCGGCGGAGTGAGAGCGCGCTGGGCCGCACACCCGCAGATGTTGAGAGAGAGTGTTCGCTCTCACCTGGGCATGCGCCGGCGCCAGTGCGTCTGCCGCGGCTATGACGCAACATAATACAACACAATCCACTTTAACTTTAATCCAATCCAATCCAATCCAAATCCAATCCAATCCAATCCAAGCCAAGCCACCATCCATCCACCATCACCAGCCTATCTACGCCCACTGCAGGGCAAAGGCCTCTCCCATTATTCTCCAATTACCTCGGTCCTGTGCCAACTGTAACCAATTTATCCCCGCAAACTTCTTGATCTATCTGCCTCATCTAACTTTCTGCCGCCCCCTGCAACGCTTGCCTTCTCTAGGGATCCACTCTGTTACCCTTAATGACCAGCGGTTATCTTGCCTTCGCATTGCGTGCCCTGCCCACGTCCATTTCTTCTTCTTAATTTCTACTAATATGTCTTTAACACCAGTTTGCTCTCTGACCCACTCCGCTCTCTTATTGTCCCTTAATGTTACACCTATCATTTTGCGCTCCATTTCCCGCTGAGTCGTTCTCAATTTAAGTTGAACCCTCTTAGTGAGCCTCCAAGCCAAGCCAATCCAATCTAATGCCCCTCGCGAGAGAGTGTTCGCTATCGGAGAGGAGAGGGGGAGAGTGGAGGATAGATGCAGCCTTGCGGACAACAACGGACGCACGAAGGAGCCTTGCGGACAACAACAACGGACGCACGTAGGAAGGACAGGGCCGCCGACAAGAGATGCTCTCAGCGTCGCATCTAAAATTTTGAAATGACTATGATGCAGCTGTACACGCTGAATTTGGAAGTCGGACATCTTAAATCGACCCTGGAACGCCGGGAACGGCGGCGTTCGTAGGCTACACTTTCTCGTTCACCTCGACGCCGCCAGGATGACCACAGCCAATGGAGTCCTGCAATGGAACTGCCGTAACCTCCGAGCTAATGGCGCTGAATTGAGTGAAAGGTTACGGACCATGCATTCACCACCCCTGGCACTTCTACTTCAAAAACCAGGGGTACAACACCCAGTATAAATGGATACCGCGCTTACTTCCAGCCAAGCATTCTTCATGATAGAAAACCTGAACTGACAGCACAAGCGGCAATTTTGATCAGCAGAAATATTCGGCACTGCCAGCTGGACACTTCGGCATACTGCACGGCCTTCCAGGAAGTTGTAGCAGTGCGCATTGACTTCAACTCGCCACAAAAGATAATTTTAGTGTCCGTATACTTACGTGCCGAAACGCGCCGCTCCAACAGGGGTTATTTCGCGTGGATGACGCATCTACGTTCACTTTTTCCCGGTGACGCCATCCTCATTGGAGGGGACTTTAACGCGCCTTCCTTATCATCTCGTAGAAAAATCCTTCGCCTTTGTCTTTTAAATGCAGAGCATTTCTTTAACTCACATGTAGCGTCCGATGTCCGTCCGCAACAGCTCAGCGCGTAGGTGCACCCTCTCCACACTCCTCCTCTCCCGCATCACGCTACTCTCCTCGCTCTCAACAACAGGTCCGCACCCCTCCCCCTACACTATATGAAAAAATAATACTTACCGGCGCCAGGTTTCGATCCCACGACTCTGAGGGCGGAACGCAAGGTACATGGTGCTCTACCCCCTGCGCCACAAAGCCGACACAGAATGGAAATCTACGAACGCGCCTTATATCCTTGACTCATTCAAACTACGTCAAGATGCTGCTGATACAACGCATTCACTACCTGTGGGCGGAACGCGAGGTACATGCTGCTCTTCCAACTGTTCCACAAAACCGACACAGAACCAACACCAACACCACGGAACCCCACTATGCTCTGCATTTACACGTGTCCCTCGCGCGGGGGCATGCGACGGAGGATTTTTTCATAAGCTATTTTATCACAGCCAGCTACGCGACAAACTCATCTTGCCTCCTCGGTACATTTCAGCTCGCATTAATCATGTCCATAAAGTCAGCTTACCGTCTTGCAGAACTAACTCCTTTTCCCAGTCATTCATTCCACGTACATCACAAGAATGGAACCACCTACCCGCACTGACGGCAACAATTTCGGACCACCAACTTTTTAAAACTGCTTTAGCTAACATTGTATAATCAGAAGCATTGAAGTACATTGCATTTTCCTGGTTTTGTTTCTGTTTATGTTTTGTGATATGTTTGTAACTATTGTGATATGTTTGTAACTATTGTAACCCACTCCCCTCTCTAATGCCTCTGGCCCTGAGGGTACCTAAATAAATAAATAAAAAATTGGCCGCGTATCTGCTCCTTTCGTTGCAAATGTCGTCAAAAGACGATAGTCTTTATCGACTTTTGCCAAGTAAACGCCTCCCTTCGCTTTCCCGCTCACCTCTCATGTTGTTCCTCTTGCGTCGCGCTCCTCCCAAGGTAAAGACGCCAAAGGTTTGCTTAAAGGAGTACTGACACCAAATTTCTCGTTTTCAGTTTTTATGCTGTAAAGAATACCTATTGGCCCAATAATTACGAAAATCTAACCGAAAGCCGTCAGCCGCCAACATAAAATTAATTGTAGCACGTTTATTGCAACCAGTTTCAAATTCGGTCGCCGCGCGGGAAAATGGCCGTTCGAAGGCCAGCCAGCAAGCGGGAAGTCTGACGTCACGGTCTCACCCGTGACGTCAGGGACGTGCTCCGCATCGTCTGCTACGATCACACATGGTCCGCACTCGCCCGCGCAGTCGACATGTCGTCTGAATCGTCACACTCGGATGAGTCGTTTCCGCCGGATTTTTTAAATGTTGCTGCGGCAGTAGCGGCAAAACATTTTCAATTCGACTCGCTGGCCAGCAGCGACTCGGAGAATGGCGACGACGGCGTCGACGCGGGCGGCGGCGACGACGACGACCCAGAACGCTGGAGGTTGGGCAACGTGAACTGGTAAGCCGCAGCAGATGTGCACACTTGGCGCATTTAAGCATTTAAAAATTACCTTCCTGGCTAATAGCCGCACTTTGTTCATTATATTAAAAAACTGCGCGTTACCTGGCCGGGTCAGTGCGACTTCACTGCTAGTGCTAACTGCGTACACAAACGCAGACCGCGGGCCCTTTGTGGATACGCCTGTTTGGGCAGAATGCGTTTCCACTTCGCTTGTACCGCAACGGCGACTAGAAATGTGTCTTATTTTCTTAAAGGTGCACTTGCGGCCACTGCCGACCGATGCCCAAGTCGCTCGAGTCGAAGTGTTGCCGGGAAATTCCCCGCGTCGATGCCACGATTCCGGCGGGAGAGTCCTGCATAACGGCGCACCCGACATTCACGCAGGGTGTCATAAATATTCACGCGCTCGAAATCGCCTACTACTGGCTCATGGAGGACCGACCAGGCATAGTGGATGACCCGGAGATTCACAGGTATTTTTGGACTTTGGTTAATGCGCGCACTCACGCTTTTTTTTTCGTAATTGCAACCATTTTGTTCTAACGATTTTCGAGTTTTCATCTTCGCAATTCTTTGTGGCACTTCCTTTGGCTAGCGAAGCTTCATATTAGCCACCTATACTTTGGGGGACGAGAAACGCCCGATTTGTTTATTTTATAGGACCACAGGTTTTCTACAAAACCATGGATCCGGCACCTTTGTTGGCGCAACAATGCTTTCACAATTCTAGATTTCACAATTTTTGTGTTCCTGAACATTTGAAGCCAGCACGAGGACTTGAGATACACCTGTATACATAAACTGTTGCTGTCACTTGGTTGATGTACAATTACTGCATAATTTAAAGCCACTCAAGTTCTGTGACTGAATAAGTCTTTAAAAAAAAGACTTGTAGCAACGTGAGGGTTTTCTGGAGCAGATAAAAGGTAATTTTCATTGCACTAGTACTGCTTCTTCGGTTTTGTTATTATTACACAACTGATTAAATTTACTATTTCAGGGTGTACCGGCACGTTGCCTACAGGCAATTTGTCCGCTGGATATGGAAAGTTCTTGGACCAAACCGCCGGGTAGTAATCCCAAGTTGCGCCGTGAGCAAAATCAGGGAGGCATTTCCTTCAGAGGGAATATGCAGGGTTCCAGTACCCCCAAGTGTAAAAAAAGGTGTCGTGAAACAGCAACAGTCTCTTTATTTCATTTGTGGTTCCCAGGTACTGATAAAACTTCATATTATTACACTGCTCACATTGCACACAGTGATGCAACTACATACATACATATGGGATCACGCATAGACACAATCATTCACAGTGACTACAACACATTTTATATGCTACCATAGTTCAACATGTACAAATGACACCCAAAGTGATGCTGCAGTTAAACAGGAAAGGAAAACAATTTTCAATACACACATACACAGAGAGTGCTAACAGGTCAAAATAAATGTAAATCATCAGGCCCAGTCACAAAGCCAAGGTGGTTTGCACGCTGCACCTTTTCCAATTCCATATCCCCCCTTCCCCACACTTTCTGAAGACAAAAAATTGCGGGCAACCAGACCTGTTCCAGCTTGGCTATGACAGCTTTAAAAACAAATACGGCTAGAGGCCAACTAAACATTTTTAAAGGAAAAGCCAATTTGAAGAACAAAAAAACACCCCGAAGTACGTAACAGCAGGACGTTGAAGGAAAGTTTAAAAATAACACTAAGCACAAGTTAACATAAAACGGAGCAGAAGAGAGAAAGTTCTCGAGTCAGTTCGCACAAAGCAGCAGGTACACGCTAAGGAAACATATCGCGATACACCGCTCACTGCATGTACGCAATTTAAAATCAAATGAAAGGCCTAGTGTAAGCACGTACTTCCAGGAACCAAACACAAGAGGAGACAAATAATTCACACACCAAGGGGAGGAGACAAATAATTCACACGCCAAGGCAATGACACAACGTTAAACGCAACTCCCTAGATATAAAATTATGCACACAAAATAAAATTATCCCACACAAAGATAGCTAAAGCCTAACACAGCGTATTGCGAAAGTGAACTCTGAACGTAACATGTACATTATTTGCAGCACCAATGAGCCCTCCAAATTTCAGGTTTTGAAAACATTACAAGTGTGAGCAGTACTCTCAAAGAAGGCATGAGTCAGAGCTGAGACGGCATTCTGCACATCTCACCGATACGAGTTCACACGAAGCACTGTGACCTTGGACGCAGTATTGTAGAGATGCAGTTCATGGGTGGCACATAACTAGGGGTCATCCAGTTCAACACAAAGTGCAGCAATTGGGAGTGCAGATACAAGATAAAACGCTCAATAAACCCCTCACCAATGCCAACACTATGGAGTGCTGGAAGGTAAGGGCTGGCACTACATGCACAACAGGGCTCAGATGCAAGTGGCTGAAAATAGGCATCACACCTCAGGCATAGTTCGAGAAATGAAATTGGCAAGCTCCATGAGAATCCACGGCTTTCAAATTGTCCAATAGGTGGGGAAGATATGGCGGCTCTAACGGTGATCTCAAGAGCTGACCAAGCCTCTGAATGTAGCTGGCTTAGGAAGGGAGGTCAAGTACACTAGGGGTGCATCGATATAATTCACTGTCACACTCGTTGATACTTGTCTCCTGCCACACCAAGCGACCAACCTTTATCAGCAAAGAGCGCACCCTAGTTTTCGGCCACCTTCCACGAACCCCCTCTCCTCTTGTAGCATCACTGCTGGTGACAGTATCCACAAGCTCGTACCCACACACCAGCTTGCGCTGGCATGTGGTATAAAGACGCAGTAAACTTCAAAGTAGGCAAAGGGTATTTTTTAGGCAATTAACGGTAGCAGACTAATTAAATGGGTTATTAAGAGCTAACAAAAGTGAAGGGCTGTCCAGTAGATACTGACGGCGCAGGAAGGTCTGTCTTCCAAGCGAAACTGTACTAGTTGCATGGCAATCACCTCGGCATCAAACTAAATTGTTGGAAACACCAGATGGAACCAACACAGTATACACACGGCCTGCGCCATTCAAAATGACAAAGGCTGCTCCTGATGCAGTCGACATGTGTGAACCATCTGTAAAAGTGTGCAGAAGTGGGAAAGTGCAGCCTGCGGTTTGCTTCTGTTCTAGTGAGACTGTCATAATCAACATGAAGACATCACCCGGAATGTGTGTCCACTCACATCATTACAACTCATCATAAGGTCGTGGCAGCTGTGGTGGTTTTCACGTTGCACCAGCAAAAAAATGAGCCAAGATGATGTATACATCATGAAGTCAACAAAAGGCAGGTGCATTGCCCTGAGAAAGGGGCAGACTGTTATGCCTTGTTCTGGTTTAGTTGCTAGCTGTAGAGATCACCTTCGAAAACACCCAGCACGCTGACGAGCTATATCTACTGTACTCCCCCCTTGACTACACTGGCAACGTGCAGATGCCACAGGTGCTAAGCACACCTGCATTACAACCAGGAACATGCAAGAGGTGTACCTCGACATCTTCTCTACGAGTTTGGTTTACGGCACAATTTTTACCGTACACAATGGTGAAGAAGAAAGTTAAAAAAGTAAACAAGCATGAGCAAGAAGGGGCACAAAAATCACCTGCTGACCCGCTGCAGTCTCTCAGGCATGCTGAAACCAAGTACGCGGCTTTAATCCCCACCCTGCTGGCAGTATTTGAGATGAAGGCGAGAAGCAAAAATGCCAGTTTGTCAAGATTTCGGCGCACGTCAAAGATCCCTAGGTTGCCAAAATGGATCTGTTGCCCCACACTAAGGTGTTCCCCATAGCCCAAGTGTAGCTTTGGCACGTTTAACTTCCACAAAAATGTAACACGCCTTCCCGCTGAATCATTGAAAGGTTTGAATGCAGATGTGCAAGGAGAGGTAGAAGAGCTTTTCCGGCGGTGGCAGGAGTCCCTCTAGCAATTGCTGCCCTACAAGCAATCAAAGCGGCTCCAGAAAGCCTGCACTGCTGCTGCCTTGTCAACAGGCCCAACAGAGCTGGTCAGAGGCGGTGGCACTGGTTGAAGTGGGCTAGGTGCTCCACTGGCACTGCTCAACCGATCATCCACGGCTCTTTGCAGGTTGTCCAGATAGCCTGCAAACAATATCAGCCAGTCCATGCATGACAGAAAAAAGTATAACGTTTGCCTAACAACTGTTACAGACCTCCTGTGCTGCCAGCGCTGCGCAAGCGGCTTCCGGGTAGTACAAAGCTGCGCGGGTCCCATAGGATCGCGTGTTGACAGAAGCAAAATGAGCTCGATGTTCCCGATTGTTTTGCGACATGGTCACCAGCCCATCCCCGACGAGTCCGGTCTCTTCCGGCTATCAACTTGGCATTAGGGGGAAAAGCTTTGCAGCGCTAAATACGTTTACAGCGCCGACGAAAGTGCCGGGATGGTGACGGCGCTCTCCCACTTGCAGGTTCACTGACCATTTGAAGTGAAGCTTCTACTTTAAACTAATACTCTAGGTGACAAGGACTTTTCAACAACAGCCAATCAGAAAATAAGAGGTCCGGTGGACCGCAGCGTCGCCTGCTGCGGTGCGCCGCTCTTTTGCGTACCTGCGCACTATGCATGTGCTTTCATGAAACAGTGCTCGTTTGCGTCGCCGTTACGAATACATGGTGCAGTGTTACCTTGCCGTTTTGTTGCGTGTCTCAGTGACAAAATGCAGCGAGCGTCATAAGAGTGAAATCTGTTTTGCGATTCCGAAATTAGTGGCGGTAAAACAAGGTGGTCGGGCGAACTGAGAGGCCGCTCGCTTTTTTTGTTTGCTCTCACTTTGCCTAATTACGCTCTTGCATTATATATTCCCAGTTCGCACTTGATAGGCTGGAATGAGGGTCAGCAACGTTTTGAATTGTAGGGCCGAGTTGCATGCAACTTTTTATATAAAACGCGATTTTGCTCACAATGGATATATCGAACTCTCCCGCGTGGGATTTTTTTTTTTTTTGCTCTCCTTAGGCATGCGGCAGGCTTTCCCGCATTACATCAGCGCACAGCGGTGGCACGGGTGTTGCTTGCGACTCCCGTGCGAGCTCGGGCATCCAAACCGGCCGTGGCTGAGTGGACCAGCTCCACGCATGCATGCCGTTGGAGCCGAAAGCGCCACATTGGGCGCTGCGGGTTGCGGTGTCGCCGAACTTGAAGTCGGCGCCAGTCGCTGCGCACACTTGCTCGGTTCGCTGGGTTCGCCGTTATTCGCTTGTATCCGTGCTTGTCTCCGCTCTGTCGAAGATGCCGAGGACTCCGTACCGCTTCCGAGCACGAGCGAAGCCGTGGCTGCCATGGCCCTGCTACAGCGATAATGCAGTGCCATTTAGGGCAGCGGTCCTGTGCTTGTCGACTGTTTAGATACCGTGGAGCAAGCAGTCACCAGCAACGCGTTGCGCTCCAAGAAGCAGCTAGGCTACACACACGCAGTTCTTTCGCCACAATAAATTATTGTTTTCTTTCAGAGAAAGTGTCGTATCAATAGTGAACTGCGGGGTGGTAAGAGCTCAGCGGTAGCTCATGACTCCGTCGTCAAGATTGCCCTCGTGTAAGGTTTTTTTTTGCTTCACATTCAATATCGAATTTTTGCTATATCGAACTATTTTACAGTCCTTGCGCTGTTCGATATAAGCGGGCTTTACTGTATGTGACTGACTGCTCAAAGGGGAAAATGTATACCCGCAATGAGGAAGTGACAGGATGGCGACATTTCCGGAAGGTCTCGAAGAGCTCCAAGAGGTTGCTTTCGCAAACGATAAACTTCCTTTTGACCAAGCTGGATACTGGAGCAGCACTTCCCTCACTGGCTCTGTTTAAAAAAACAAGAAAGAGCAAGAGAGAAAAAGAAACAAGACATTGTTAATGCGGACACATCTGAATTATTGAGAGTTATCCCCTGTTGAAATACACAGCATTTCGCTGGTACCTATACCTCAGTTTGAATTCCCAGTTGAGTTAACAAGATCTTACTGAAGCCACATTTTTCAGTTCATATATGCCAATGCTAGTTGGAGTTATTGTTGCTCCAGTATATTATTCTGATACATTAGAACACACCCCAACTGATTCCAGTAGTAAAAATACAGCAGACTCTCATTCAGATAAACTTCGTGGTTAAGACCAACAACACTTCTTTTCTAATGTGCACAATCCAAGAAATGTTCGCCTTCAAGGGACGCTGAAGTGAATTTGTCAAGCTCTCGTTTTTGCTTACACTGCATAGACTGGCTCAAATGAACACACTTTTCATCGTTTATTAAGTGCAATGCACTTCTTAAGCGACCCTGAACCTGCGTCCACCGGCGATTTCCGCGCACGTGGAGATGGGCGCGCGCAGCCTGGCCGCTGACATTGCACATACCCACGTGGGGGATTGGCCAGGAATCTCCTCGTCTTCCTTGGCAACGGGGGGAGATGGGCGCGCGCTGCCTGGCCGCTGACATGGCACATACCCACGTGGGGGATTGGCCAAGAATCGGGCGTGAGAAGGGCTAATGCACCTGCTTAAAGGAGTACTGACACGAAATTTCAAAGCTGAGATCCGCTCTAGCAATCAAGTACAACGACAACACAAATAGGTGTCTGTGAATAAATGCATCTTTCTTTCTTTGTAGTTGTGTGTGTGTGTGTGATCTCTCTTTCGCGAACATTACCGAACCGCGCAAATTCAACTCGTGCATTCGCACTTTCACATTCTTCCCCTCGGGGAAATGCGGGGAATTTCTGGGCGATAAGGCGGTATTTATCTCATAAAGCCTGAAAGAAACATTAGTATGCGTGGTTTGTGGTGGCTCCTCCAACTAACCGCAGTGACGTCAGGTAAACGTACTACGTGATTGGACGATGTCCAAGATTAGTATTCAAACAGGTTTCAGTTTCGGTTCTGTGAAACAACATGCTTGGCATCCAACAGTATTATTGGATGGGCATTCTCGATATCTCAGTAATCACCATATAGCGCTTCTGTCATGTTATCGGCTGTAAAGTGTGTCAGATAAGCCAACCAGGACGGCTTAAAACTGTAGCAATCACTAGCCGAGGCCTACGCAATGGCTGAACGCCCTCCGCGTCGCTGGAGACGCTGAAATGTGATGCGCTTTTCCCGCATCTTTGGTGCTTGCCTCACTCATGCCTGTATCGTAAAAAGCGTGTTCGCACCAGGCCAAGGGTGTGCTGATTCAGGCCTGTGCCCACTGCCCGCAAGCAGTCGGTGCTCATGGCAACAGCACACCACCGAGAACTGACTACTGCATCAGTGTCAGTCTGCGCGCGTTCTGCAAACTTGCTAGTGGAACAATGAATGTTACGCACAAAAATGGTGAATTCAGTGTAGAAAACATAGGCCAAAACGAATAAATCAACTTACAAAAAAAAGGATGTACTCTCGGGGATTCGAACTTGCGACTTGCAAAATAACATACCTAGCGCTCCGGACCATTCAGCCACGAGCCAATGGTGACATTATTAAAATTAGGGTTGCCACCTGCCCGGTTTTGGAGCGGCCCGACCGGTTTTTTAAACAGCGGGCCGGTTGCTGGTCCATATCTAAAACCGGCCGTCATTGGCTGGTTTTTTGGCCCGTGGGCCGTGATTATTTATTTATTTATTTATTTCATGTACCCTGAATCGCACAAGCATTGAAGAGGGGAGTGGGTTTTCGGGGGAAAAAAATACAAGTACGTAGCAAGTAACAAGGCGGCAAGAATGTAACAGACTACATATGCTGGTAGTAACACACAAAAAAGTTCATACGGAAATACGCTAGTGGTTCTTCTGGACGAATGGGAAGAAATATTCGCGTTCTAAAGAACAAACGGAAAACATTTGCAGGCTACAAAGCAAAACTACACAAAATTTACACAGTACTACACAAGAAATGCGCAGAACATGCGCTCAAGAACAGTTATTCAAGAGAAATGAAAATATGCAACAAGCAAATATAACAACAACACGAACAGAAAGAACGTCACGTGGAATCAATAAACCCGAAAAAGGCGAACAACGATCGGCGAAAAAGATATGAATCGGCTATTGATGCAATGTCACCGGGAAGGTGGTTCCATTCGGTCGAGGTTTGAGGCAAGAAAGAATAAAAAAAATGTGTTTGTGTGGCAAAACATATTCGCGACTTTGTAGGCGTGGTCGACGCGTGAAGAGCGATAAGATGGCCTTGCAATTAGTTCACAGGCTAAACACTGGTGGTGGTAAATTTTATTGAATAAGCAGAGACGGAAAACTTTTCTTCGTAATGATAACAGTGGTAGTTGCAGAGTTAACTTCATTGTGTTGCGCTAGCAGTTCTGTTGTAGTTTGAAAGAATGAACGGGCGGCGTTATTCTGAACAAGTTCAAGGGTGTATTGCAAAGAAGTTTGATTCGGATCCCAGATTGAGGCGGCATATTCTAATTTTGGTCTTACAAGAGTTTTGTAGAATAACAGCTTTAAGCAACCGGTGCTTTGTGGAAATTTCGCCGGAGGTAGCCTAATGTGCGGTTGGCATTACTGGTTATGTATTCGATGTTGGGCTTTCCATGAAAGAGTTGAAGTTATAATTACACCCAATAGCGATAAGATGAGACGGCTTCCAACTGGTGCCACTGCGATTGTAAACTGAAGGTGGTTCACTTTGGCGAGAAAACCGCATTAGTTTGCATTTGTCAGGGTTTAGTTTCATTTTCCATGTTTTGCACCACCGCAAGATACCATCCAGATCCGACTGTAGCAAAAGCTGGTCAGTATCATTCTCTCTACAGGACGCAGTCGTCAGCATAGAGATGGATACAAGATTAAACGCACTTCGGAAGGTCATTAATATATATTAAAAACAGTAGTGGACCGAAAACAGAGCCTTGTGGCACGCCTGAGGTTACAGAAATCAAAGAGGAATCGTAGTTGTTTAGGGTAACATATTGAAAGCGGTCAGTGAGGAAATATTCCAGCCAGGTTAATAATTTTGGATCTATTTTCAGAGTGGAAAGTTTCAATAAAAGTAAACGATGATCAACTTTATCAAAGGCTTTCGAGAAATCTAGAAAAACGCAGTCTACTCTGGATCTTTTGTCTAGTATGGTATGTAAATTGTGAGTAAAGAGCAGCAACTGTGTTTCGCATGAATATGAACGCCGGAAGCCATGTTGAGATGAGACAAAAAACGAATTGGATTCGAGAAAACTGAAAAGTTGGGTATACAATACGTGCTCCATAAGTTTGCAAGGTATGCTTGTTAACGAAATGGGGCGGTAGTTAAATGGAGAATGTTTGTCACCTGATTTCAACAGATGGACCACCTTCCCGATTTCCAATGCGTCGGAAGCGAACCTGATTCTAATGATTGCCGAAAAATATTTGCTAAGAAGATAGATGAATACATTTTAGTTTGTTTTAGGAATTTTGAGGTAATGTTATCTGGCCCGCAGGACGATGACAACTTTATGGAGTCAATCAGCTTCACTATTCCGGCCGGATCAATGAGGATAGGAAGCATTGGAATAAAGTCAGCCTGTGGAAAGCAGAGGCATTCATTTGTGGAACTTGCGGGCGAAAAGAAATTTGAAAAGACATTGTTCAGCACTGACGGGCATTCGGCAAGAGGTATGGGTTGACCCGATTCATCGTTAAAAGAAATTGAGCTGTCTTCCTTAGCATTTACTATGTTCCAAAACTTCTTTGGATCCCGTGCCAACAAGCTGGGCAGGGGTATTATCAAAAAAATGTTTTTTACAGTCAGAAACGGCTTTCAAATAATCTTCTTCGGCGGCCTGATAAGCAGTCCAGCTATCGTTCGTGTCGCGCTTTTTCGCGGTGCGGAAAAGGCGTTTCTTTTTATTGTTTAGTCTCTTGAGATTATTATTGTACCAGGGCGTGTGAGCACGGGATCGAATACGTCTAGTTGGAATATAGGTGTTAGTTAGCTCATCCACATATGCGCAAAACAATTCCCAGTTTTCTTGTACCGTGCACTTATCAAAATTTGTTAGAAAAGGCTCCAAGCAAGCGCCTAATTTTAGTTTATAGCATCAAAGTCAGCGTTTTTGTAGTCCCGGATTAGTTTCACAGTGCAGGGGTTGCGTGGAGAAGAAACGTTCATTGTAAAGTGCAACAGAGAGTGGTCGCTTAGTCCGGGAAGGTGCGTGATGCCTGATAGAAGATCTGGGTGTGTAGTTAGAATTAAATCTAAAGTGTTGGAAGATTGAGCAGTAGATCTGGTTGGTTTTGACACAAGCTGCGTTAAGTTAAAACAGATACATAATTCTACAAAACCTTGCGACTGCGAAGAAAAAGGCTCAAGGGTCGGACCATTGGAGGACCAGACAATGTTCGGGAAGTTAAAATCGCCAAGCAAGAGAATCGGCAGGGAAGGGTAACGGCACACAACCGTGTTAAGAACATCATGTAGATTATCGATAAATGTCGGTGCCGCGTCAGGCGGGCGGTAACAGGCACCCAGTATTAACTTTGTACGTTTGAGGGTAATGCACACCCATACCGTTTCTGACTGCGAGGCCACATTAATACGAAACGACGGTATGTTACGAGATACAGCTACCAGTGTTCCGCCCCCGTGTCTGCCTTCTCTGTCGCATCGATATACCTCATAAGTTTTATCGCCCATGAAAATTTCGCTACTGCGCACTTTTGCGGTTAGCCAAGTCTCAACTAATGCAACTACGTCAGCATCACAGGAATTTGTAATAGAGCAGAGTTCATCGCGTTTGTTCATTACACTTCTGATGTTAGAAAAAATAAACGATACCGATCGGGAAAGAGAATCGCGTACATCACTACCCCTCGCTAATTGTTAGGTGGTGGGACTTGACGGATTGGATGAAAGAGGAGGGTGACTGGAACGTGCACGAGTATTAGAAGCAGGCCCTTGGTAGCCTTTTTTACCGCTATCAGGACCACGTGGAGCAATTTCGTGAACCGTGTCGACTGAACGGTCATAGGTAAATGTTTTTTGTTCACAACTAGCTTGTCATGTCTAAGTTTGAAAGCTGGTGAATAAGGAAGCGCTTTGCCGAATTCCACCAACTTCTTACGCGCGAGCCGAGTGGCCGGTGGAAAAATCCTGGGAGACCGTTATGTCACAGTCTTCAAGACTTGAACGCTGTGTGAAGACTTTATCTTTAGTTTTGAAGCTTAGAAATTTAACTATAATCGGTCGGCACTTTTGTTCTTGGTAGGCACCACCAGACGATGCGCACGCTCAATGGCTTCGCAAGGCAGTCTGAAATCCATGTTTTGGTTTATTATATCAAGCAATTTTCTTTTCGGTTCCTCCCACGACTCCTCTGTTTCGTCAGAAACCCCATGAAAAATTAAATTTTCACGGCGAGAACGGTCTTCTAAGATCATCTAACCGAGAATGGAGGTCAGCGATTTGCTCGGTAATTGCCGCAACGGATTCCTGGACCGTTTGCAAAACTGTTTCAATTTTGTCGATGTCGGCAGATCTAGCCTCAATTTTTGACAACCTGTCATCAATAGCCACTATTTCTTGAGGCAAGGATTGCTGTGCGGTCTTAATTTCGTTGACGGCCTCTAAAAGATTATCTTGCCTTGTGCGAGGACACTTGATTGTTGTTTAGGTCGCGCAGGTGTTGAATAATTTCTTTACGCCAGTCTGAATCTGGGTCCTGAAGTTTGTACTTCGGCAAGTTTCTTGTTGGGACCGGGGTTGCTTTCAACGTCACCGCAAGAAAGTAGTAGTAGGCCAAGAACATCAGAACACTCTTTGATGACATCACACACAACACTTGGGCATGGGAGCAGCAGTAAAGTACGGTTGCTAGACCGCTTCGCATATAACGAGGTTTGTGCTACAGACCTGAACAAGACGAAGGGCAAGAGATGTTAGCCATGGGTACAGCAGTGCCGCTCCCATGCCCACTGAAGTGGCGCCAGACGAGGGGGCTTCTTATATCCTGTTGCGATGGTGCTTGCCTTCAAACGATGTGGCTCTGATGAAACTTGATGGAAAGGACTGATGACCACGCATTCGGCATGCGCGCTCCGGTAGATGGTTTTGGCCCCCCAAGATAGCGAACGGCGAATCTGCAGCTACTGTGCTCCCGCGCAGGCAGGAAGCAAGCCACGCCAGAACCTGAACAATACGAAGAAGCAAGATATGTCAGCCATGGGTACAGCAGTGGCCGCTCCCATGCCCACTCTACGAACCTGAGGGTTCTACGAACATCAAGCCGGATACGACGTCGGTGGTCTCTTTCGCAGCGCTGTCATGATTCTGTGTCTCCAGGCACCAAAATGTAACATAAAAATGACAAAAGCGAGACCGGAGCCATGGCTCCCCAAACCGGGGATGAAAACTTCATTCACACGGTAAATCGACATTTTAACGATCATGACTGCTGCATACCCCGATTAAGATTTAACACATGTAGGTTTGTCCATGAGGCGTGGCAAAGGGAGACCCATACGTTTCCTGATGAAGCCACCGCCCATGAAATCCCGGGCGGAATAGAGTGGATGCAAAGAAAGAAAATATTACAGAAGAAAAGATCAGCTCTAGAACAGAAAAACGAACACTTCGGATATATGATAAATACCGAACAGGGAAGCGCACGTGGTAATAAATGCAAAAACGTTTATTATATGCGCAGTAAAGCTTATCACATGTCTTAACAATAGATTTTTGCAGTCGCTTGTTTACACAAGATAAACGGTAAACATTGGCGGTGCATCCCACAAAAAATATGGGTATTTCACACAATATTAAATACGGAGAAAAGTCAGTTGAAACCGGGAATACCTAGCACGAGGATGTTTATTTCCCTTTTGTGTTGCTAGATACTTTTAGAGTTATGAGCTTCATCAAATAAGGCTGGACGGCTGGTACAGAGATATACAATGTGTATATGTATAGTCTTGCTGCCACAGTTCGCTCAGGGGGCTAAGTCTAACTAGGTAGTTCGTACGTCAATTATGTACTACCTGTGGTAAATATTTCACAAAGAACGGTGCAAAATAACTTTTAATTTGGCGACAAAAAATTGCAGAGATTCTGTAAAGTGCAGCAAAGGGTAAAATTTTTAATATCTGAAAAATTGACTTTTCTGTTGAAGATGCCGGGATTTCGAGTCCTAAAGGTTTCGTTTGAAGGTACCACAGCCTATGTGAATCAGTTTTATTACCTAATCCCCATACTAAATGGCAACTGTACTGGAGTTGAATTCACATCGATCCTACAGTGACTGGGGTTGTATGACCACCATCCCGACACCGTCATCGCATCTTCTTCGCTACCCTAATAGGCGCCGGCCCCCTTACGAAGTCCGTGATTTTCGAGTGCAGTGAGGACCTGCTGGATGGCCCCTCTTGCTTCGTCTTGTCTCTCCATTCGATGACTTCCTGTAGTTCCGCCAGGTGCTCTTGAAGATGCCGCCTTCTGGGTCGGTGGCGCAGTCCAACATGATGTGCCAACGGTTGGCAGGCCCCTTTTTGCATATCTCGCATAGGCTCTTGTGTACTCCTCTGGGTACATGCGGCGTAGCGCCGCCAGTGACGTTACTGACGCCATGTTTATTTGTCTCAGAATCGTCGCATCTTCGCGGCTCAGCGCCCGATGGGACGGGGATATTGTCTTCTGGGCAGTTGCACGTTCTCTAGTGCTTCACCGTAGCCTCGTGTCCAATCATTGGCCTCTGTACACCATTCCACTCGGGGCGGCTTTCCCCTCTGTGGGCGCAATGTATTAGTGCACGCGCCTCTCTGCGGGCTGGCTTTATCATCACCAGCTTGAGCTGTGTGGTCGCATTTCACATGGGCTGCGTGTTCTTCGAGAAAATATGCGATAATTTCTTCTGACCCTCCAAACCTGTGGTGTCATCGAACTCAGCCAGTCAAAAGGATCATCCCGACACCGCGTTTGAGGCGGTGGGTGCGCTTTTTGGACATTTAGGGCACAGAACCATCCGCCAGGCCTACCGCGACAGGTAGGCCTAACTACTGAGACGGCATGCAAAGCCCTTTGCGTGATGGTGACGGCACTTCGCACGTGCAAGCCCCTCATCCAAACCTGCATCAAGCTATCGAATCGGATATCACGAACCAAGAGGGTCAACAGCCTGCCACTACGAATCAAGATGACGATTTCATCGAGGTCTTGTCGCGATCTCAACGCCGACGCCAACGCTGCACCATCACGCCGCCAACAGGCACAGTAGGCGTATCCCCAACCCAAGCGCAAGCAGCCAAACTACTGCAGACACGTAAGCCCACATGTCGTCCTCAGCCACTCCCCCGAGGCGATTATATGCTCGTCTTACGCCCGCAAGGTGGTTTACGCCTCCGACACGTGGAATACGCCGAAGTCGCACTGTCCCTGATGAAGGCGATTAACGCTACGTTGCGAAAAGCAAACCTCAGTCTTCGCATCGACTCTCTACAGACTACAGCTACCATCAGCACTCCCTCTGCGGAAGCAGCCTGAGCCATCGTTCAAGTCAAGCAGATAACGCTCGGCATCGCCGTTCATCCAGTGTGACTGTACGGACTGGGTCCCGATGATGCCAGGAAGGATGTAATCCATGGGGTTCCCCTCCGCTTCACAAATAATGAAATTCTGAGCAATCTCGACCAAACTGAGCACGAAATCTATGCAGTGCCTCGTCTTGGCCAAACCACGACCGTGATCCTGACCTTTGCAGGACTGAAGAATCCCATACTTTGTACGCCTCTATGGGGGCCAATACCCTTGCTCGTTGCACTAAGAAGAAAGTTCCAGTCTGCGCCACGTGCCACGACGTAGGGCATCGGTCTCCAGCGTGCCCTCAGCCCAACGTACAAGTGTGTCACCACTGCAGCCCCTCCGAGACTCGGCCCCAGATCATCCCTGCTTCCCCACCTGGGGCCTTTGTGGGGCTGCCCATCTCTAGGGCTCGCCTGGCTGCACGAAGCGCTATGCCGAACCCTACATCCTGCAGCAACGACGGTTCCGGCAAGTCTTCACGGCCAGCCAGGACAGAGCTCGGGACCCGGCCCCTCCACGTGGCTGGAGAAGAGAGCGGTCTGCTACTCCAAGTTCGAGACGCCGAGCAGATCCAAAAGCAAGGGGCCTAGCGGAGCACCAGCGGGGATAGCTGCACACTGTGAAGACTCAAAAGAAGTAAGCGGGGCTCAGCACGTATCTCGAACTGCTCCACCTCAAGCCCCCTTCCATACACAGTCACCCCAGGCAAACACACATGCCACGAGTGCCCTCAGTTATTGCAAATCCTTGAACAGCACAAAATTATGATAGCCTCCTCACAATACCGCCTCGAAGCCTCAGAACGCGCACCCCCAGCACTAACCAGAAAAACGAAAGAAACGCAATCCTGATTTCGAACCCATGGCTCACTCATCCACACCTTCTGCAGACCAAAATCCCACCTACAGAATGGAAACCAACCTCCCTCATCTCAGGGTGTCTTTCTCAACTGGTCAATCAGCTTGGAAATTTGAATGAGGAAATCAAAAACCTCCGCTCAGACAATGTAATCCTCAAGCAAGAATTTCAATCCCTCAAGGAAGATCTTTCCACCCTCCGCCAGGAAACCCAGGCTTCTCTAGTCGTCAATTCCGCAGGCCTTGAAACCCGTACAGACGAAGGCCCATTAGACAAGACAGATCGACGGTTGTGGCTCCCGTCTCCATCTCCGCGCTGTACCATACGCTCAAACAGTCGATGGCACTGGCACCTGGCACCCGCCTTCAGATGGCCAAGATACGCTCTAAGCAACAAGCCACGGCGATCCCTTCAATGGAATTGCCGTAGCTACCGAGGCAAAGCAGCCTTTCTACAACAGTACATACTTAATTTAGACCCACAACCCACATATATAGTACTACAGGAAACCAAACGGACCCACTAAGCTCCCGGGTATCTCTCCTATGAAGATCCTTTGAAGAAAGCTAGAGCTACTTCAGGTTGTAACTCTAATGCAGCAACACAGCAGCTCACGCCACTAGCCGGATGTGAACACACGCTTGTGGAGGTCCTCTCCCCTTCCATAAAAAAACATCTCATATATTTATTCTGAACGTTTACTGTCGCCCTTCTACCAAGCAACCTAAGTGTTATGAATGGGCAAGGACCACGCAGGCGGAGACGAACGCTGTTAAATAACACGTCGAAGACTATATTTAAGAGGACGGAGGACAAGCACAGGACGTGAGCATATTAGAGGTCGGGACGTGACAGACAGGGCGGGTTTCGGTCACACGTACACACAGTCCACAGTTCAAAGATACACAAGTAACCTCGGAGTTCACAATGCCTAAGTTCACGAGAGCAATGCCTAATTGCCAGGCAGTCAGCTCCTCTCAGTCGATCACGATGCGTTTCTAGCGCTTTAACAGCAGGAACGGCAGCGGCGCCCAACAGCCGGAATGGCGCGTCAGCAGTCGGCGCACCAGCACCTCGATGACGGCGCCCAGAACGAGCTCTCTCGAGCCTTGGCGGAGGGTAGCGCGGTCCCGTCTAGGGTGGCCCAGGCGTCTCACGGGGTAGTTCCCACGGACCGCCCGCACCGCTTCATCCGCTTCGCTTCCAGCCTTTGCCGTTCCAGCTCTCCGCAATCACTTACTCGCGGCGCCTCCTCCTCTTTGTCATTGTCGTGTCTTTCTGCTGGCTCACTTTCGCGGCCAATCGCTCACGCTGCCATTCATCACACTAAGATCCAGAGGACAATTCCGGAAGCACCTTACCTCGCTAGGCAGTGTCCACTACTTGTACTCGGGGACTTCAACGCTCCACACCAGCTTTGGAGTACAAGTATAACACATGAATAGGGCAGAGCGTGGTGTCAGCCATCGAAAACCTCAGCCTCACCCTCCTGAATGATCCCACACGCCGACCCGCACAGAGACTAGCACATGTCGTGACATAAGCCCAGACCTCTCTCTGCTATCGGGACAACTTGATGTTAGGTGGAGTAATACGCAAATGAATCTTGGCTCGGACCACAATATTTACCTCCTCCTCCGACACAGGATTTCAAAGCCCGCACCGGATTCGCCCGTATCACCAATTGGGATTCATTTCAGAAATCCCGCCTAATTCGGTCCTCAGACCCTCACCAACCCTTTATGGAATGGGATAGAAGACCTCACTCATGATTTAAGGTTCACACACAGACTGTAGCCACATCCTACCAACCCCAACTGTGAACGCAAAGCTCATTCGCATATGGGAGGCGCACCATAGCCTTACCCGCCCGTGGAAGCGTCGTCACGCTATAATAGAAAGCTTCGTACGAAGATTTCACTGCTGTCAAAACAAGCCGCTGAGTACGCTCAGAAGTTGAGCGGTAGAAAACTGGCGTCAGGTGTGCGACAGCTCGCAAGGCACTCGTACTACCCGCAAGACGTGGTACCTACTATGCCACCTACTTGATCCCCTCACCAGCAAAGGGGAATCGAACCGAAACATGGCCCGCACCATACACGCGTACTCTGGACCACCCGACCAACTGATCCGGGACCTCCAAGACAAATACCTACAAACAGATACAGCTGACCCTCCGCTACCATACACAGGCACCCCCAACTAGTCTCTCGATCGGAATATCCAGCTCCATGAACTCAGGGCTGTCTTAAAAGAATGCAAGAAAAACAGCGCTCCTGGACCAGACCAGATTACTTACAAGGTCCTCTGCGCAACCTTGGGACGAAGCACAAGCGACCCTGCTCACTCATTTCAATGAGTTCTGGTCGTCTGGGGAGCTTCCCTCGCAATTGAAGACTGCTGAAGTACGTTTCATACCCAAGCCAGGTAAATCCACATATCGACAACCTCAGACCGATTTCACTCACCTCCTGTGTTGGAAACGTATTGGAGCGCATTATCCTTAAGACGCTCCAGCAGCATTTAGAAGATACGGGACAGATGCAAGACTCCATGTATACATTTCTTCAACACCTCAGCACCCAAGACGTGCTCCTCCAACAGAAGGAAGAAATAATCGCACCAGCCATCCGTCACTTCCCTCGAGCCATCCTTGCCCTGGATCTTAAAGGGGCATTTGACAACGGGACCCACGCGGCGATTCTTGGTCGGCTTAATCAGACTGGCTGCGGAGAACGAACTACAGATACATCGCCGATTTTCTCACAGATCGCCGAGCCATCCTCAAACTAGGGATATCACCTCTAAACCATCCAACTCGGCATCGTGGCACGCCCCAAGGATCTGTATTGTCTCCCCTCTTGTTTAACATCGCATTGCATTTGGCCTACCCACTGCTCTAGAGCAAATACCCAACCTTCGACATGCCTTTATGCGGATGATATCACCCTGTGGACGGGCACAGATTCCCTTGGGGGAATTCAAGAAACTCTCCAACGTGCTGGGGCGCACAGTGAACGCGTATGCCCAAGCCAATGGACTTCCGCTGTTCTCCTCAAAAGTCCGAAATTTATAGTTCGTAAGCACGGCCTGAAGCTCTGACTCTGACCATGACAAAATCTCGATTACCCTCGACGGACACACTATCCAACCGGCTAGAGCCCTGAAGATCCTG
>JABSTR010003181.1:0-15155 GCA_013339765.2 Haemaphysalis longicornis | reverse complement strand
TGATCGCTTTGTTCCTAGGATTTCACATTTTTTCCAAATGAAAACGCGTCAGCGCGTCCTAGAACCGTCCTAGAACCGTCAGCGCGTCGTAGAGCTTCTGTACCGAGAACGGGACAAATTATGGATGCCTTCGATTTGCTGTCGATGTTCACTGCGCCGAATGTGGATACCGAAGTCGTTATGGACCAAGGTTGTACACATTCCTCTGAAATCGAAAGAAAAGCTCGTTCCTCCTCATTCCTTCGCACTTTTGAAATGAGTTCCCGTTACAAGTTCTTATAGTGATAAAGGAACGCGTTCTAGTTACACTTCAAACACTGTAACGTGTCGTTACATTAACGTTACCTTCGAGTTTTAAAATAAAAATCCGGTGTCCGATAATCCTACGGCCAAATGAAGTCAATCAATTTCACATTCACATCGGACTACGGATATTATATGAATATAAACATCACCGGCAGATAATATCTGTGGATAAAATGAATTTCGGCGAAACGCTCCTAGACAATTTTTTTCAGGGAGCACCGGTCATATTCCAAACATGTTTACCTGCAAGTGTGGCGCTCATCTATTACAAATGCAACAAATGACGCTTCAAATGCGCAGTCAGGATACTGCGCTTCAGATATGCAAAAAGAAAGTTGCGCACCTGCACTAACGTCAATGTCTTGCAGAAGAAATCGCATTGAAAGGAACAATACCTAGCGTTTAATGAATGCTGATTCAATATTGCCGTATGGGTGAAAAAGAATCTCCAGAAGAACTATTCGCCACCTTGTAGAATCCTTCAGCGCGACCTTGGTGTCGGAAAGACGAACCCGTTTTTTCGTCCACACTTCGTTGTCAATGTTGAAAAGCCGTACCACCAAAGCTCTTGAGGTTAGTGCCAAGTTATACTTGAGGATAAGTTGGTTCTGTACGTCAGGCTCAGGAGACTGCTTCCGCATGCGCTCATAGGCGTGTGCTAGCATACAACGCGCGCTCGCAATGTACAATGGTTGTTTTGTGTATAATTCGTTTGGCGGCCGCTGAAACACACCTTGGTGCCGTGCGCATAACTTTGACCATTCTGGATCGCACCTTAAACACTGGCACGCGCGGCGAGCATCTGAGCCAAAGCGCCAATAACAGAGCTTTAGAGTGTTACTCTGCGAGATTCAGAGTTCTTGATCGCCTTTTTGCCGCAGCCTTCTTTGCTGTAACTTTATGCTACAGTTTTTAATTTTCGCCTCCTGCTTCTCGTTGTTGGAACGGAGGAATTCTGCGCACGGCAGTGGGAACCAGCTTAGGGTTACCAACTGTTCAGTTAAAGAAGTAGGGAAGGGGGAAGGTAGGACGTAGCTTGCTCTTACATATGTGGAGGCATCCAAATCAGTTTTCTTTGTGGAGGCTTTTTCGAGACAAATTTATCGTTTCTTCATGGTGGCGGCCTGTTTAAGTGGTACTTCATCTGGCTCCATGCTGCTCGAAACATTGCTTAGCTGGAAAATGTAGTCGTAAATATTGTGGCTCTTCATGCACGTGGAAGTTCAGCACTACATGAAGCTCTTCCTGGACAATTTCGCGCTAACATTGTGTTGCGGACCCTGACGCGCCCTAATTGTTGAGTGCGCTTTCGATCAAAAAAAAGTTCCTGACTTGGCGGTCCGAAACAAATCCGGGACATATAGCTGTCCCGACAGGGACAGGGGAGGGGGGGGGGGGGGGGGGACTCAAACGTTGTATGAAAAGTCGGGAGAGTTCCGCAAAATATAGGGCGGTTGGTAACCCTACACGAGAATATACTCTACGGTTCGCCATCGGTGCCTGGCTATGGCACTGGTCGGAACCGGTCCGTAACAATACACCATGGTCGTCGCACTGCTATGATCCGAAGGAAATATGGCGCAATAGTTCCAATTATTCCCGGGAAATTCTAAAACCAATCGTTATAACAAACCTGCTAAGGGTACATCACAAAAATGATGGTCCACGCGGTCCGTGAGAAAGTTTACGGTGGCGCGTTCAAAAATTATGGCCTTTCCGTAGGGTACTAAAACGTCCGTGGTCGGATTCGGCTTTCAGCTCTCAGGGGGGTTGCTGTTTCGCATGAGATCACGTAGCTCTCGCATCGTGTTGGGTGACAGCGGCAATATGTGAAGAATCTGAGGCTCAGAACATGGCGCCTTGCTTTTAGACACGGTGAGCGTAACGCCGGCGACCATCATGTGCATTGACAAAAGCAGAAAAGTCTCATACGGCCCCTTCAGCGGGCACGGCGGCGTGCACTGTAGATAACACGTGTGCGATGAACACGGTACAGTCTCGTCTTTTCCTGCTGGGCTTTAGCGGTCTACTGCTATGCAAAAAAGAAGAGGTCGCGGCAGAAGACGAATCAAAGGGGCACCGAAACACTACTCTCATGCGCAGCTGCAGCCCACGTGGCGACAAGCCCCTGCGCACCCGGTGCAGCCTGCCCGACAGGCTGCGGCCCCGCTGCGCGTATATTCTTCTGTCGTTGACCTTCGATGAAGCACGTTCTGCGGAAGGATGGGCAAATTTGGCAGCCTAAAGGAAGATAAACACGATATCGGCCCGCCTGTGGCTTTTCGTAAAAGCATCAGCACCCTAAAGCCTTGACATCAAAAACAGCAAAAGCCCAGAGATGAAATGTTTTCAGAAGGAACGCCATTCCCTCGGCAGTTCCTTCGTAAAGCGTTACAGTTAGCGTTACAGTTCCACCCACCCCTAATAATACAGTGGCGTTCCCCCTTTCTTCCCAAAAGAAACTAGTTCACTCAAACACTGTACTGAACGAACTACAATCTTACCAGAAATCCTTGAAGCCGTTGCTTGCAAACTGCACACACGCAAAGTTCACCGACCTCTTCGGTGGGAAGTAATTTTGTATTTTCCGGGTGCCGTTCTTGCTCAGGTAACGATTTGCGTGGTGTCTGTTTATAGACATGGGCGACAAGTATATTTTTGCAGCATTTACTCTCCCCAAAGACGACGCCACAGAAGTTTGCTATTGGCCGGTAGAATATACGATCGAATGTGCCTATTTACGTAACCAATATATCACGAACTGGATTCACCGAAGATATAACCGTATGATTCCCGACTCCCTCAACTTCGTTACATCGAGTTTTTACTCGTTACTTTCATCTCATAAACTTAGTATTGGTATATATTTATATCAATAAATGATGCGTTTATTATGCGCAAAAAAATCTCTTCATCTTTTTGTTCTACATTTGCAATTTGTTTTACTTAAAGTTTGACGATTTATTTGACACACGTTCAGCGAAGTTTGGACGCGTGTTGGAAAGGTATAGACGCACGTTTGAGACAAGTTTAAGGTGAGAAAATTGTCGCAACTCTCTTAGGTTTCTTTAGAAACAAACGCTAAAGTTTTGTTCTCGTGGACCTCCACGTTCTCGTGGCCTTCTTCACGTGGGCCTATCGTCAAAGAAAGAAGGCTTTCCTTGCAACCTTCCGATTTTTAGGGCCACTGCAATGACGAATATGTCTGCTGCGGCCTGAAATAGAAGAAAACTTGCTAGGGTAGTGAACGCAGGCCAAAGAGTAATTTATTATGCCATATCTGCCATTTTAGTGGCCGGGTTTGTACTTGAAGAATAGAACTTGACCTATGCTTAGTATTTATTCTGGTAAAAGTTTGTTTTCAACAATCCAAAAGAATTTTGAATCTCTCAATTGGCAGGGCTACTTTTCTTCTCCTTTCGTTGCGGCTTTAACGCAACTGATCCTTTTGGGTGGCTGGAATATAGCGTATGTGTTTCGCCGGGACCATTATGATAATAGGAAAGTTCATGATTCCTTGGCTTTTACCTTTATTCCGCATAGAGCTGTACAAGAGTCGGCCACTCTGGATAGTCTTCGCACTTGGCACAAATTTGTAGCAATAAATGAACATAGTGAGTAGGTTGCAGTTCTTCCAGTCATTATTTTATTGGTATAGAAGTTATAAGGACAAGCTCTAGGCAGTAGCAAACGCACCGCAAGGGTTAAGAATTGCTATTAGAGGAGACGTCAGAAAACCGTAATCACTTAGTAGTTTTCGATGTTTAAAACTGCTTAACCAGACCAGGCTGACAATTGTAAAGAAACACACAGCGGCTAATGTTTCAGTCCCTGGTCTGGTGACACTCCTCAAAACATCGCCAGTCATGTACACAGGCGCACAAACTCATCTGCACAGTAGTAATTCCTGAAATATATTCATGCCTTTTTTTGTGGACATCATATATTGCCCACTTAAAAAACAGAGCGCACCCATACCTCTCAAAATGCAATTTTCTGAGCATTACACATCATTTAAAATTTTTTTATCCAGTGATTTCTCGCGTTCCACCATGTTCACTTTTTACGTTTGATGAATCAGTTTTAGTGCGGTTTTTCAGTCCACTGCCTTAGGTCTCCTGCCTGTCGCAGTTTTCCTTCTTAACTTATTAAATGGCTTCCGCCTTCTTTATTTGTATATAAACGCTTATTTTTATTACTAGGAATTACGCCTGTGAGAATTGTTCTAATGGCTATAGGAAAAGACTAAAGTAAAATTTCTTTAAATATTTCTTTTCTTGCTAACTGAAACATTTCACAGATGTATTTGTAATAATATTTAAAAGTGATGTTTCCTTATAATGACAGATTTAAATCGAGCAAAAAACAGCCCTAAATGACCTTTAAAAAGCTTTGCCGTTTAAACAGCCTCATCGTAACAATGCAAACGTATTGGGCTAAAATAAGGTTTTTTGTAGAGTGCTTATTTATTGCAGGGGTAAAGAGCAGCCACTGTCTAGTCTAGCCTGTTATTCGAAACATTCTAATAGTGTTGACACACTGCTCAGGATGACCCGCCCCTTCCCTCATCCAGCAAAAAATGAAATAAAATTAAGGCGTACATACTGGTTCACAGATAACATTAGCTCTGCGATAACTTCCGAATGTCTACAGTTTTTAGTGTTACAGGGAATAAAATGTAGCACACGTAAACCACACAATTCCTTCAAAACTAAATAAGAAGCACACACAGGAAAAATACGGATACAGTATACACGGAGGCCGCAATCAACCACCACGAAATATCCTCAGCCGTAGTTGTGAATGCACGGGGCAAACTTATGGATGTTCTCATGAACAGAAAGCAAACTTCTCAAGAAGCTGACTGAACAGCCATAGTACTTGCTGTAATTTGGGGAGGATATAACAACAAAAACCTCATCACCATCACGGCCTCTACAACATCCATTAGAAATTGAAATCGAATATGCGGCCTTATTCCCACAGAAACCAGGAAGATACTACCAGACGAACCAAAAGACCAGCATAGCTTAATGTGGAGAGCAGCGCACGAAGCATTTGAAGTAAATGATAGAGACAACTCCCTAGCGAGGTAAATCAACAGCCGCAGGGCAACGGACAACTCTTACACCTTCCCTCCCATCGTGTCGTTTAATGAGATGATTTTCACAAATAGGCAAGCGAGAAAGGCCATGCCCGCACCGAATCACATGTTAGAAGCAGAAGAAGCAATAAATCTAAAAAAACTGCAAACGAATGTTTTCCGAACAAATCGAGGCTGTCCCTCATGTCACTAGAGAGATATAACGAAGAATGCCACAAATACAAAGTAAGAGCAGACTTATTCCACACAGTCTTGAACTGCCTTATAATTTGGCAACACACCATTTGCCAAACGTCTAGAGAGTCTTGAGATTTAGCACTCTCCAGCTCGGACCTTTCGAGACCGCTTGAGCTGCTAGAAAGAGCTAAGCTGGGATCCTTTGCTACAGGATTCCTGGAATTGCGACTTCACCAATATCTCTTTACACATTCCTTTTTCCTCCCTCTTTTCACAAAACGTATACTGTCTCTCTCTCTCTTGGAACGCACCGTTCTTTGCGGCCACTATTCCGTTTACTATCGTGAAAACAAACCGAACGGGCGTTCTTAACCAGACAGACCGGGGGTCTCCTGGTTATATACACAGATTTTGCCTCAAATGTACCAGCAGTTGTCTTTGCGTAAACAACGGGGAAATGTATTACAAGCGCCAGCTGTTCAGGAGTTTCCAACAGCTATGACTATATAAACCACTGGGTTTTCGGAGCGTCTGTTTTACGCCACTACGGCACGCCATGGTGCTCTACTTGGGTCCCTTATCTCACTGGGCCTCCTGATACCGGAATTTGCGTGACATTGCGACAGCGAGCTAGGAAGTCGATGCGATGCTCTATAGTGCCATGCATCTAAAAAGTATAAATATATTGCAGTTGCTTACACTTTTGCCTGCGGCGTTAAGCCCAACAACTTAAGCAGCGTGTTCGTCATATAGTTTTAAAGAAAAAAAATATTCCGCCAAATCCGTTGGTGCCGTTTAGGAATAATGAGGTTGCTCATAGGATTTACTGTTTGACAGGTCTCGCAGTCTTATGCCAAAACAAGATACCTGTATCCTATTTCAGTGAGTGTCTTGTTGAATTGTTCAGTGAGCTCATTATTCTGCGAATGATAGGCCGTGGTAAGGTTGCGCCTAACACGAAAGGACCGAGGAAGGCCACCGGCGACCTGAGATAAGAAGCCCCAACCACGGTCCGTTTTCAGCTGACGAGGAGCACTGTTATGCAGAATGAAGGCGTGTAGTAGACAATCACCGAAGTACGTGGGGCAGCTGGTGGGAAGGGCACCTGTGATGGCGTAACACGTGGTGTAATCGGTGCCAGTGGTGATCCACCTGATAAAGAAAAGGAATGAGAAGGTCCAATCCAACACGGTAGAATGGTGCAGCAGAAACATCAAGCGGCTGAAGACGGCATGCGCGTCTTGCGGCGTTGCCAAAGGTCGCAAGCCGTGACGTACCTTCGCAAAGATGGGCAAAGGCCGGGCCAGAAAAAGCGTCGCCGCACACGGTAGCAGGTCTCAGGTCTCAGTCACGCCAAGATGGCCAGCAGCCGGCCCGTCATGAAGCTGGTGGAGGATGTCGGGACGGAGATTCTGAGGTATGGTGAGAAGGGCGTCAGGTCCATCCGCTCTGAAGTTGCGGCGATATAGGATGCCATCACGCAGTGGAAAGGCGCGCAGAGATGGGTCGGGCGGCTCTAAAATAAGACGGCCTATAACCTCTTGAATGGGTGGGCCGAGTCATTGGTGGGCCCCTATGTCGTGCGAGTAGGACAGGGGCAATACACAAGGGTCATGATCAGTCCACGTTGTGTCAGTCGAATCAACAGGATGATGAGACAAGCAGTTGGCATCCCGGTGGTTGCGACGAGACCTGTGGACAACCGAATCGTCTACTCCTGGAGTCAACGCCCATCGGCGGAGTCGTCTGGACGGATCTTTTAGAAAAGAAAGCCAACATAGGGCCTGTTGGTCGGTAATGACCCCAATCAATTTGTCGTACAAATAAGGACGGAACTTGTTAACCACACAGACGAGTGCGAGGCTTTCCCGTTCCGTGAAGGTAACAGAATCCAGCTGGCGTATTCTATTACCCTGGGGTGACGACTCAGTTTCTGAACTGATACTGCTCCTATCTCATGGCCACCCGCGTGCGTGCACGCTTCTGTGGGTGCCAATGGATCAAAATGGGCAAAACTGGTTAACGAGTCAGGCGGTCAAAGAGAGCGGCAAACGCTGCGCTTTGCACTTACCCCAAATACAATGAGGTATAGGGCTGAAAAAGATCTGTCAATGGCCGGGCGATCTCAGCAAAATTCTCTATAAAACGGCGAAAGTAGGAGCAAAGTCCCACAAATCTGCCAAAGTCCTTTGCCGAATGTGGGAACAGAGACTCTTGGACGGCGCTTACCTTATCAAGATCAGGTCGGACACCAGCAGCATCGACTACATGGCCGAGTGTCTTGAGTTGCCTGCCACTGAAATGACTCTTTCAAGAATTCAGGTAGAGACTGGGGGTGACGGAAAACATTCAGGATGTCTGCAAGACGATAGCGATTTGTTTCAAATGTCGGGAATTATCGATGACGTCGTTTAGGTTGCGCATGCAGGTCACCCACTTCAAGCCCCGTAAGAGGAAGTCGATCATTCTTTCGAAGGCACGCAGTGCGTTGAAGAGATCAAGGGGCCTGACCTTGAATTGGTACAGCCCGTCAGGCGTCACTAACGGGGTCTTTTTGTGGCTCCGGGCACCAACAGCAATTTAGCAATACAAGGACCGAAGGTCAATCGAACAGAAGTACAATGTACCTTGCAGGCAATCTAGTGCGTCATCAGTCCGAGGAAGTTGATAAACGTCCTTTTTGGTGACTTTTTTGAATTGCCGGTAATCAATCCAGAAGCGCCGTGACCCATCTTTCTTTTTCACCACAACGACTGGTGGCGCCTATGGAGCGGAAGAAGGCTCAATTACAATCTTTTTTCCCCATTTTATTAACCTCATCTTGTAAGATTTTGCCTTCACCGTGAGAGACCCGGTATGGATGTGAATCGCATTCGCAGTGTTCTTGCGGTTGATTATCATCGGTGTCTGTCTCAAAGGGCGATAGTCTAAATAAAAAAAATGTCTCGGTACATTGAAAGCAGTCGATGCCTCTCGCGAGCTTGCGATGAAGGAAAGTCCGAACCTATCATTTTTGCAATGTCACTGGTAGCGGTGCAACGATCCTTGAAATCGTTCGGTGCGAAGATGCAGGCGTCAGTAGACACGGCTGAATGTTGTCATTCGACCAGGGAAAGAAGCGCGGCCAGCGACGTCCGCTCGGGCAGAAGTTCCGACGAAGAACAAAACTTAAGGAAGTGCGGGCTTATTTGGTTGTCTGCGAGGGTGACTACAGTGTAAGAAAGAGCCACGTGGTGTCGGGGGAGGACGTCGGTTATACGTAAAACGATGTAGTCCCCGTCCGAAAGTGCTGGCTATGGTGAAAGAGGGACGTAGGCCATTGTGTTAGGAAGCAAGCGGACTTGTAATGCAGAGCAGAGGCGGTTGAAGAACTTAGTGTCAGCAACAGGACGGGTCGGCGCGTCAAGACAAAGAATACCAGTGGCACAGTCAATAAGCGCGGCTTTGACGGTTCGAAAGTCAAGCCCAAGACCGATGTCAAGAGAGAATGCGTCGAAGACGGTGAACACGACAGGAATTTGGTGGTCACCAACACCAACCGGAGTGGTGCACAGGCCTTCAAATGTGGGCACACTGCAGGCAGCCACTCCGACAACAGGAGATGGGACAGGCGGCAAGAGGAAATTACGGAGGTGGCGGCGAAGGTTGGAACTCATGACGGAGAGTTTGGCACCGGTATCTATTAGAGCGCGCACACAAACAGAATCAACATCAACGTAAAGCAAATTGTGTCTCGTCACATTAGTAAACACAGGCAGGGTCGGACATGCACCATCATCTCTGGGAACTGCATAGGCTAGTTGCTCAGAAAGGTGCGTGCGTATACATTCGGCGGAGAATGGCAGTAAGGCTGCAGCAAACGAAATTGGCCACGTTGTGGACACGACTAGCGACCCGAGCGGTCGCTGTGGGAGCTGTCTGGATCATGCTGGTGTTGAGTAGCAGGGGCGAATTGATTAGGCCGATGGCCAGAATAGGTGGGGGCCACAAAGTACATGGGACCGTATCATTCAACCCATCAAATGGTTGCTACAATCGCTGTCTGTGCTGCTCAAATATATAGGCACGGCAGTCATTCTTGCGCTAGTTGAGCCTACGAATGTCTGCTGCATGTCCCTCGGTTTATCAACCCAGATAGGCTATCGTTTTGCCTATATGAACGTGAAATTTATATTCACTAGTCTAAAACAACTGGAAACACACCTGATACTTGTCGACATTATAAAAAAAAGACACCATTTGGCATATTTGTGCAAAATTGCCTTGCAGAATTGGAGCTCGCAGTGTGCTGTTATTGAAAATGCGTGGCTGCTTAATTTTTAAAAGCAAGGAACAGTACTGTTTTATGTGACTGTTTCGACCCTAAATATACATTGGCGTCACGGACGACTTTGCACCTTGTGGCAGCATTTCAGGAAGCCTAACAGCAACAAAACATTGCAGTTGATGTCGTCCAAGCACAGGTAAGCAAAATGTTTGAATTGACCTGCGGAAATTGATGGTGATTTTATCTTTATCGGCCTTTACCCTAGGCTGCCTTTACCCTAAAAGGTTGCCTTTACCCCATCGAGGGGCCCCTGACCCTTGTCCATCTTGCTGGGCCCCCGGCCATCATGCCGCGTTGCGCCATTTTCGGGGGTGAAAGAGTCTGGCGGCATGTCCTGCCACAGGCGGTTGCGAGTTGAGCATCCATCGTGGCTGCAGAAAGCACCATGTTAATTCGTGTTCCTTGGTGGCGCCGGGCACCTACCGGTAAAATAAATACACGTGACTCCCCGGCTTCGCGCTCGGCCTTTGTGTGACTACAACGCTTAGGAAGTTCACCTGGCTTGCACGGGAAATCGCCCGTATGGAAGGGGGGGGGGAGGCTGCAAAAACGCAGCAACTTTTTTTCTGACTTCCTCGTCTTCACCCCTTCTAGCAGACGACGCTGTTTTATCATCAATTTCATCACACTTGTCCCGAGCTGCCGCATACTCATGTGGCTGCGTCGGCTCGTGCCACTTATTCTTCCAGATGCCATTAAAGCCTCGCCCTCTTCACACGTGTCGCTACTCTTCCTAAGCATCGCGCCGCAGCTCAAGGACCTAGAGGTTCAACACATGGTGCTGACAGCCCAGGAACTCTTGACAAGCCCATCGACGCACGGAGTCGCGAAATCCCAGAAAAGGACGCGGCGCCTGCGATCTCGGCGAGTTCCCAACTGCGAGCGACCGAATGGAACGACAGCTTCGACGATGACGCAGCCTACGGGCGCAACTGAATGGCCTTCTAACGGAAGCGGATGGCCACATAAGTGGAACCAGAGAGGCGACGGCAGGAGCGCTGAGGGTACTGCTCGAACGAATCAATGCATTTTATGGCCAGACAAAGAAGTAGGGCGAGGCGATTTTTGAAGAGACACCGAATGACCTAGTAGACAGCGAGACGACAGACGCAGGACAATTTCGCGACAAGGTTGTCAGCGCTACCGCGAACCTTCGTTTCAAGCTGCAAGAATGCCGGTCGTTAACGCCATGTCGGACGACCTTCCACCCATCTCCGACTGGCAAATGCAAGCTTCCCCAGCTAGAGCTCCTCAAATTTGACGGGAACCGCAGATCGTGGCAGCGATTCTAGACACAGTTTTCGGCAGCCGTTTACAGCAACGACGAGTTCAGCACGGCTGACAAGTTTAACTACTTGAACAGCCTCGTTACTGGAGAAGCTGCATCAGCCGTAGCCAGACTGCAAGCAACCGATGGCTGCTACACGGACTCCATCGAGATCCTGAAACAGCGCTTCGGAGATGACCGTATCACCGTGCTAGATCTTCCGCGAGGCCTCCTGGATTTGACGCCTGTGTCACCGTCATCCGACGTCCGACAACTGAGGCAACGTTACGATCGAGTCCAGGTGCACATTCGCAGCCCCAAGGAGCTTGGCACGAGCTCCACGACATACTGCACCGTGCTTCGCGAAATCCTGCTAAGGGGTCTACTGACAGACATTTTCATGCGGTGAAAATATTCCCGCACCAAGAGAGGGAGTTTTAGCGAAAATGAAAAAAATACATCTGGATACGCAGCCTCTTTCAGTACAATGAGTGCAAGATAACCAGATTGCGGTCTTTATTGGGTGACATTATTACTGGGATCTGGTAGCCGGTACCGTAAAACCTCAACGCGGAAAAGTGAAAGCCGTAGAGACCAATCTAGTATGGACTGTACAAGGCCCATTGCCGGTAGCAGCCTATGTCATTCAGTGTGCCTGTGCTGTTGTGCTGCGGTCGTCTGTCGAACATGGAGTGGTCTCGAAACTTTTTCCTCATTTCAGGGACGTTGAAGGCATAAGAGCCGTGACACAAGACGGACGAGTGACGGGCAGTGATTCGGTGCTGCCGAATTGAGAGCGCAACTCCCCGATCAAAGTCAACCGGACACCGGCAGAATCACACCAACCACTACCGACAGCTAACGGGATACCCTTTCGGGCTACAATGAGTCCTGTCCTTATAACAGCGACTCTGAAGGCCCGCATTTAATCCAGGTAGAATCGTTACCTATGGGCAGAGCGACTATCGCAAGATCCGATCTGCATGAACTATCCGCTCGTAGGAGCCGACACCAATGAAGAAACAATACTGAAAAAAATAGGAAGAAGCATCCTCCAAGAAGATTCCAAGAACTTTTGTGAACCGGCCAGTAATCCCACTGTTGTAGACGCCTCCCTAGAACAAGGAATGTCTCCGCCGGATAAACCCTTCTGTTCGCATACCGGAACCCCATATGTGCTGAGGCATCAGTGCAACAAGCATCTGGACACCTCTTCGTTCAAGAAACGGGGCATCGGTCACGTCATTGTAGAGCACCAATGCACCACCGAGGCGTCAAAGCCTACTGTAAATCTTCGTGAACGAGTTTGTCCAACCTCATCCCAGTGGAGAAAACGTGCAGAAAAAAGAGTAAAAACTCAAGACAGAAGATTTTATACCGAGCCCAAAGTGAAATGTCGAGTACAAATTTACGGGTGGCAGATAATGAACACACGAGAAGAAACCAGAATGCCGAGAAATTTAGTCAGGAAAACAAAAGAGTACAAAACCTTTCCTCCACCGAAGGATGGACACTACCAAACGAAGTTTTCCTTGCTCAGCAGCTTCCCATGCCTCACAAACCCTTATCACTTCTACTGTCACCGAGCGAGTGACTTCAATGATCAAATGGTTAGGCAGTGGACACACCGATGGCGAAGAAAACGTTATTTGGACGGAACTGTTGCCAGCTGCTGCACATACGACCAAACTTAGGGAACAAGACAACAGTGCTATTTGTTGGAAGACAGCACACAAGATAGCTCTGTTGTTAAGCAAAAACTCATCGGTGGACGCAATCGGCATAGTTAGGGTGTACTCAACTTTTGCTCAGCGACACCAAAGTGAAGATTCGTACAGCTACTGCACCCTTTGGAAGCCACCTAGCGTGATCTATCGGCGGGGGAGACTGTTGTGACTTCCTCGTCTTCACTCCTTCTAGCAGATGACGCTGATCATCATCATTTTCATCGCGCTTGTCACGAGCTGCCGCATGCTTTTGTGGCTGTGTCGGCTCTCGCCACTTCTTCCAGATGCCATTAAAGCCTCGTCCTCTTCAGACGTGTCGCCCCCAACCTGAGCATCGTGCCACAGGTGAAGGACCTAGAGCTTCAACAGTAGACGGCAGGGAAAGAGCACAAGGTGTGGGCGGGGGACAAACCAGAGGCAAGTATTTGTAAGAGGCTGCAGAAGGCAATCGTCTTTCCACAATATTTGCAGACGTGCGGCCATTTTTTTGGAAGGAAATCAGAGCAGCACGTAGAGACCCAAGTAGCTGGTATATTGAAAAAAAAAACATTACTCTAAGAGCTTCAGCAAGAGTTTCTTTTAAAACATAAAAACCTGTCAATATTTATTTCTTTTTACTTGTTAAAGCCTACAAGTGCCATTTTGTCGTGGCTAAGTATTGTTCCCTACATTTGGCAAAAATTATATCGAGGAGCCTCTTTATTGAAAACTCTATTTTTAGTCCCTTCCCGGCTGATGTTTTTTGTCTATTATTACGAAATAAGTCAGGAGAGAAACTGGCGAATGAAGCACCATTCCGAAGAAGCAGGTTTTAAATGCGGAGAATTTCTTAGGCTCGCCTGGTCCTGCGTCGTTGATGGCGGCGCCGTTCACACGCTCACTGCAAATGCGCAACTCTCCTCCTCACACCCACAGCTCCGCGATACTACACAATAAAACAAAATAGTTAGCGGTGCACGGTTTCGATACCACGACTCTCTGGCCGCAACGGGTGGAACGCGGTTCTCTTCCCACTGCGCTACAAATCCGGGACAGGAGCAAGTGCTACGAACGCGCCTTATGTCCTTGACTCGTTCAAACTACGTCAAGAAGCTATTGATACAACGAAGGCACGCGAAGCTGAACGTCATCGGAAACGGCGAACTGAAAACTTTTGAGGGGAATGCTGAATTTTCCGAGGGAAAGCTGTGGCGGGAAGCGCCATGCGCTTTGCAGCTCAACCAGCCCCGTCCGCAGCGCCTCTGATGCTCATTGTGGCAGGATTCCCCTAGGAATTGGCCAACGAAAGAATCCATCACGATATAGGTTCGCGTTCAACCAACGTCGTCATCTTCCCGTAGGGGAACCGCCGAAGAAGAAGAACGAGAAGACAAAGTTGCGAAGAGGAGGGCGTGTACATTGCTCTCAGCCGGTGCACCAATGTCAACAACCTTTACCGCACCAAAGCTGACGGATACTACCGATTCTACCACAGAGACAACATCTACAAGATCATGATGGACAATTTTCGGCGCCTCGAGAACCACCGCCTACTCACCGTAACACAACAGCACTTGCGTGGCTTTGCCACCGGTGTGGACCCGGACGCGGAATTCCCTCTGGTGCTAGTAAAAACCACATCACTCAACATAACGGCAACACAATGGAACCACACGAAACCGCCCCGATTCTTCGCATCCTCATCGGGGTTCCCCACGGGAAGATGGTGTAATTTTTTGTACGGATGGGGTGCTTCGTTTCTGGTGGCTTATTTTCTAGGGGCGTTCATCGGGGTACCCTGTCACGATTGGTGGAGCAGTTTCATGTTTATTCCAAACCTGGCAAAGTCCGGATGTATCTCAGTGGCGATGTTCTGCAGCCCCTCGATGCTGACCAATTACCACGGTGATAACCCTATTGAGTTTCTTCTTTTCACACACACGGCGATTTCCTGTACTAGAAAAAATTTTACCAACGAAACAATTGCAGGTGCACCTCAGCGACTAGTGCAAGGGGGTGGCTGGCACGGAGGGGCTCGCTTCCACGGGGCCCACGACGTGTTCGTACAAGGCTAGCAGGCACCCGACGCAAAGTATGGTGAACCCAAGAATACAAGCAGGCCAAAAAGCAGCAAGATAAAGCATGGGGGGTCTTTGCAAAGTACCCAATGGAGGAAAATCTAATAAATTTTAAAATGTACAAGTTCAATCAAGGTACATTCGCATGAAAGCTGAGAAAGCCTTCCTGAAAATTATGTCTCGTCCATAA
>JABSTR010003180.1:0-57619 GCA_013339765.2 Haemaphysalis longicornis | reverse complement strand
GCAGGGGATAATATATGAATCTATGGCTGACTTGAAAACTCGTCGTACTTATACGTACGTCACAGCGTCTGTCAACTTCTTTCTGCTCGATATATCACCCGTGTTTGCGTTGCGGCTAGGGCGAAAAAGCATAGCGTGCCGCTCATGTATTCGACTGCAGCCGAAGTTTATTGTGGATTGAGCCCACGTCTGTACAGTACAGGTCTTAAGAGGGAGGAATTTGGCCGTCCGTACACGTGCACATTGGCTCGTTCGCACGTCAGGCATTCCATCAGGCTCAGCTTTGTCGCACTCGGCGTGCAGACGTACTAATAGGCCAAATGCACAAAATACAGTTCTGCTGCTGCAAAAGTGTCTCACGAATCCTGTGTACAACGCTGGTACAAGTTGTTATGGACCAGGAGACCTTTAATTATCATGGATATCACATCTGTGTCCTAAGAAATTCTAGAAAGGAAATTTTCCCACCGCAATAAACTTCTGAAGTACACTACCTCACACTACCGCTGCTTCCAAATACCGCAATACTGTCTGCAGCAATCTAAAACGTTTTCTCGAATAGAACAGCCAAGATTGTTTTTCGCAATGGAAGTAGTTAGGAGAATATTCAAATTATAGCTATACTCCTGTTCCTTACTTCAACATTGTCGGTTGACGTTTTATCTTGGTTTTTTTTTTTTTGGCTGCTCCATGTTGATTTTTGCAATTTCTTACTCGTGGAGATGTCTCACTAGCGCTGGTTCTAGCTTTATACACTGACTACGGGTGCTTACGGCTGCAATAAATAAAAAGAAATGGAATACAAACATCAGGACATAACAAAAATAACGAACAGAATCATTCATTTCTATTGGACAAAGGAAGTGGTTTTTAATCAATATCATAGTTAGCAGAAGAAGCGGAACAATCTGAAAAATGGGGCGTGGCAGTGACGTGTATTTTTTCATTGTTGGTAAACGTAATGGCGTGTTTGTTGACAACACGAGGCAAGACTGAAAGTGCACAATTGGAACTCAGTATGGTCAAGCCACATATCAGAAACGAATTGCCACTTGTCCGCTCTGAGCATGAGGGTTCCTTGGAGTTTCAATATAACGGTTGTCCTTGTTTAAGAAAACAATTTTCGGGCCGCAAAAAACCACGAACAGTAAGGGCCCCAGCACGGAATTCCCAAAATAGAACAATGTTTCGTAAGGACGCCTTAAACGCAGGTCATACAGGGCTACTAAGAGTGACATAGATGGCAATGTTAACTTACTCTGTTCCGTGCTTCAGTCAGTCAAGAGGTTGGATGTGGTGTGTTCAGTCTCCAAGCGACGACGGCAGGTACGACGCCTATCTTGCGCTCAAGTGCCCATCCGGGATCCTCGATAGCTTGTCACATATCAGCAGCAGTAACGAGCGCTCCGTGTACGCTGGACGCGTAAACTTTCCGGCACGTCCGCTGAATTGCAGCCTACCCATCTTTGTTGAGTTCTTTCTTGCGGTCCCTTATCTCTGTTTCCTAACAGCGGCGCTGCATATTTCGGTTGGCGTGCTCAACAGGCATGCAAGAAAACACACTATGCTGCGGGATGCTCGACAGCATCGCGTAGTGTGTTTTCTCCGGGTGGTAGTTCCGGGCAGGAACGGCGAGCAACTGACGTGCAACTGACGTGCAAAAGGCGAGCAACTGATTAAGCAATACGAGGCAACGCTCACACAACATTAGCTCGTCATAATCTCGGCTGTGCTCTGATATCCCACCAAACTCCCGTACCCATCCCAGAGAAGAAGGAAACAAATATTCAAAGCAAGTTACTATACGTCAACGAGACAAACCACTGGACTCGCAGGATGGAGGATTCTTTTGTTTATATAAATTTGGTGGTGTTTAACGCTGCCAATCTATATCTGGGCTATGATGCGCGCCGTAGTCGAGGGCTCAGGATTATTTTTTACGTGCTGGGGGGATCTTTAACGTGCGCCGAAATCTCGACACACGGGCGTTTTCTTTTCGCCTCCATCTGAAAAAGCAGCCACTGCGCCCGGGATCGAACCCGCAATGTTTTTGCGCTCAGGAACACAAAGCCTTAGCCACTGAGCCATAGGTGCGGTTCAGTCGCCTAAGCAGGGACCCGTCTGCATGCTTGTTTGATCCAGTCAGTGCTGTAACGTTAAACTAGTGTATGGCGGAGCACCGAGGACGCATAAGAGCTTATCGTTGAAAGCAAGAAATGTTTTATTAGCAAGCTTTTCTTTTTACTTTACCTTTGAGCACGAACCTCTCACGACAACCACGCGAAATTAACTCTATGGCATTGTTCTTTCCGCCGTTCGTATCCGGAACATTTGCTGAGAAATTTTATATGTACGAGAGATGTGACACTCTATAATCCTGATAACTGAAATAATTTGTTCTTTTTTGCCACGAACCCTCGTATCGTACCTGCCGACACAAGACTGCAGAAACTGAAGCACTCGCTAAGCATGTATCTTCTCGCGCTTGAGTGTTAGCGGCAGGTTTAATGAATTTCAAAACGCAAGTTAGCTGTAATGGACGCCAAGGAAGCCGTATGACAAGTGCATCCTTTATGCTTTAGAAAACACGCATCAAGTGAAAATTTTGCAGATAGTAGGAACGAAAAAAAGATTAAACGGCAATTGCGCTCGGGTGTTATTCACATCCGGAACCTTCGGATAACGAGCTCTGCAAAATAAGTCGCAGTAGCGACTTAATTCCCTGTATTTTTTTGGCGTGGGTTAGGATTGGTAGTGTGTCGGACACATTATCCAGACGTTGGGGGTCGGGATCCCATTCGAAGCGCAGTTGTCTCTCCATTTTCGTTCGTTTCTACGTTTTCCAAATTTTCATTTTCACACAAAAATGCTGGAAGTGCTTTCCCTTTGACGTCCTTGGCGTTTTATACTGAGGTTTACCTTCCAATATTGAAAACACCACTTCGATATTAGGGAAGGGGCCCAGAGAGAGAGAGAGAGAGAGAGAGAGAGAGAGAGGAGAGAGAGAGAGAGAGAGAGAGGCAACGAGCAAACGAGACCGAGAAAATGCCCATCATAGAATTATCTTACACTGAAGGCGTTCTTCAAGTACGCCCTTAAAGGGGCCTTGATGCACCTTCCGCCGCCACCATAAAATCAATGTTCCAGCAGATCAATGTTCCAGCAGATCAATCAAATTCCGTCAGCCACAGTTTTGTCAATGGCTACGGCGCCATATTAGCACGACTTGTGAATAGCATCCACCACCTCGACATCGTTCGCGGGAAGGACAGACCCCAATATGTTACTCTTCGATGAATACGGTAAAAAGTTGTCCTTCCCCCAGATATACCAGGGTACCCCTCGTGGTATCGCCGGCCCACGTCCAACAGGCCCTTCAAGAAAGCCAGAAAAGAAATACAAAGAACGGACCTTAGGGGAGGCAGCCCTGAACACGTAGTTTGTATGGCAACGAAATTAATGCGCTACAATATGGTAGAGAAAAGTGTGGCATTCCAAACAAATCACATTACTAGCTCCGTAACCCGACCACAACTCGAGAGTGAGACGTTCCTGAAGGAAGCACTCAACTGGGACTTGGATTTCACGCGGGGAATACCCAGAACAGTACAATACTGGCAGAATGAAATAAATAAATAAAAAGGGGGGGAAATTGTGAAGGTCCGAGCGTAATGTGTCGCGTGTTGCGCATGCGCGTATTCCTCCACACAAATGGCCCGCGAGCTTCCTTTGCGGTTGCGGACGACGCGCGCCCGACGACGCGGCGAAAGCCGAAAAACATTCAAAAATATGTAATTTATGGAATTCTGGTTCACGGTTTCGATCGATACAGCTTTCGTTGCAAAGCCATTCTTTAAAGGGCCCATCTCCCCGCGAGGGGGACTCGAGTAAATGCGTCGCATGGGGGGTGGTGTATGGCGTTAACGTTTAGTGTTTGGGAGTTGGTGGTAGTGTGAATGCGTTGTATCAGCAGCTTCTTGACGTAGTTTGAATGAGTCAAGGATATAAGGCGCGTTCGTAGCCTTCCATTCTGTGTCGGCTTTGTGGCGCAGTGGGTTAGAGCACCATGTACCTTGCGTTCCGCCCGCAGGGTCGTGGGATCGAAACCAGGCGCCGGTAAGTATTTTTTTATGTAGTGTAGGGGAGGGGTGCGGACCTGTGTTGAGAGCAAGGAGGGTAGCGGTGCGTGAGAGGAGGAGGGGGGGAGAGGGCGTGCCTGGAACGGCTGTGTTGCGGACGCCGAGGCACGCCAACGCCGGGTGACATCGTGAGTTAAAGAAATGCTCTGCATTTAAAAAAGAGGTGTTTGAACCCATTCGGCAAATCGGTAAACGTCATGTGTTTCTAATTCTCTCTGCTGCCGAGGTGCATTGCCACCGTTTAATCAATACGTTCTAACTGAATGCGGATCGGTGATGAAGGCGTTGCTAGAGCTATTGACGAAATAAATAACCTCAGAAGATTTGAAACTTGAGCTGGTTTGTACATACCTTTGTAAGATTAAAGCTGCAGCGCAACAGATGGGACGGAACGGGGAGACACACTAGCGCTTACTTTCAACCAAATGATTTTATTGGATCGGGGCGCCAGCTTTATACATGCTGGTCGAACCTAAAACAACAAGGATAAAGAAGGGGCAGGTGAAAGAGAAGAGAAGGGAAGAGAGAGGAGGAGTGAAAGAAGGAAAGTAGGAGGGAAGCGAAGGAAGGAGGGAGGGGTTGATAATAAGCGCCAGGGGGTGGGTCCACGTTCCGTCGCGTCTGTTGCGCTGCCGCTTTCTTATAAACAACTTCGTACAAGTCGAGCGCTGCAACAAAGACCCGATCGCTTCTGCAATTTACTCACACCGGATCTTTTGGTGTTATCCTTAAAATATGAAAGGTTACGCTGCTGTTGTTAAGCAGTACGTGGTTGTGGACTTCTTCAAGCGAGTGGAATTCTAACAGAGAGGGAGTCCACACATCCACTCACTGCTAAGGCTTGATGCTGCACCGGAAGTGGAATTGTCACTTCCGGACCCGATTAGAATGATAAACGCCCTAACCACGAAATGTGTCTTCTTGTCCTCACGCGCGAACTCCCAGTCAATCGCTCAATTACCGTTTTAGACAATCGGTTCCTGTTTAAACAAGGTGTCTCTTGGAGCTATGATCGACGGGCCAAAAAACCACTTTTGCCTTCCAACTTGGCGCGCTCTAAGCTTGTTAAACGAGCTATTGCCACGATGTGCTTTAAGCACGATCTCGGCAAACATTGCCCGCACTGTATCATGGATGCGTTTAGCCACTAAGCCAAAAGACTCCTGAGTGCCGGATACCCTCAGAACCTGCTCGTTACGGTCGTAGAGATCCGTCTGAAAAAAAAAAAAGCGCGCCAATCCACCCTGCGAATGTGGTTGGAAAGCAAAGCTGTAAACGGCACCCACAACGATTACCAATACGACGTAACTTAAATTGAGTTACGTTGCCCACCAAATAGTGAAACCAGAGGCAACTGAAATGCAAAAACCACTCTTTTTATTACTTCACAAAGACATTCTTTTCTATGGTTATATCAATCCATGATTCACTAAGGGGTGGGGGGGAGGGTGGGGGGGGGTTGATTGAGTTGTACTGGTTTAGCACATAAGTGGAAACTCCTTTTTTTATAAAATTAAAGGAAGCTCAAACCCGGTGTTGGAGGATCTCACTTCTCCGTCTCTACCGCCGCCGACGGAGGCGACGAGATCGGGGGCAGAGACGCAGGAGGAGGAGGCGAAGGACGAGAAGGAGGAGGGAATACTTCTATTCAGATGTCTGAACGGCCCAGAGTGCGGCCCAGGGGAGTGGTTCTTTTTTCACTGGAGCCCATATGCAGTCCGCGCCGCCTTTGCTCTGTCCACCAACTGAAGCTGGATAGGCAGACAGGGGCTGGACAGCAGCATCTCCTCTTTCTCTTGTTGGGTAGTTGACGGAAAGAAAGGAGGGTGCTCATGGCTCAAGTCGCACACCCCGATTATGTGGCAGAGTTTTCCTACTTCCGAGCAATATTTACATTCAGCGTCGTAGCGATTCAGGTGCACTATAAGACGCCTCGGGTGGGGTGTGGGAAGAGCCGGATTGTATGAGCCATAAAGTAGTTCGTTGTTCCCTGGAAAGGTCAGGGTGAGTGTGGGTAGGGTCTGTCTCTGAAGGTGATAATGCTGGGTTATGTCCCTGAACGAGACAAGAGGGTTACTGTCCTCGTGCAGCTCTATAGCACGGGGGGAAAAAGAGCAGTTTAGTAGGCGTATTCGTTGCCCTCCATGGACGCGTGAGCGGGTGTCCAGATGAGCTGAATGGAACCATTTGGGGAGTGGTTTTTTAGCACTCGGAGTGAAGGTCGGGACACCGAACCCGACTGGTAATTTTGGCAGGTTTGTTGGGAATCGGTGACTACCTTCCTTCCGAACGGACCACTGGTTGAGTGAGAGCCAACGCGATGGCTGTCTCTTCTGCTGCCGTCATGTCTTGGGTCTTGAGTGAGCCACACGCAAGGAGGATGTTTCTCGTGGTAGCAAACCTGCACACCTGCAGTGGGTGTGCTAAAAAACCACTCCCCAAATGGTTCCACTCAGCTCATCTGGACACCCGCTCAACCTTCCATGGAGGGCAACGAATACGCCCAGCAAGCCTGAACTTTTACCCCTTGCGCTATGGAGCTGCACGAGGACAGTCACCGGCTTGTCTCGTTCAGGGACCTAACCCAGCATTATCGCCTTCTGAGAAAGACCCCTACCTTCGTATTAGCCTGACCTTTCCATAGAACCACAAAATACGCTACGGCTCATACGTTTTGCTCAGAAGTAAGAAAACTCTGCCACATACTCGGGGTGGGCGACTTTAGCCTTGAGCACCCTCCTCTGTTTGCGTCAACTACCGAACAAGAGCAATGGGAGATGCTGCTGTCCAGCCCCTCTCTGCCTACCTTCAGCTGCAGCTGGTGCAGCTTCAGCTGGTGGTTAAGCACAAGCGGCGCGGACTGAATATGGGCTACAGTGATGAAGGAACCACTCCCCTGGGCCGCACTGCGGGCCGTTCAGAAATCTGAATAGAAGTATTTCCTCCTCGTCCTCCTCCTCCTCCTCCTCCTACTCCTACAGTCAAACCCGGCTATAACGAACCCGTATAGAGCGAATTATGCTATATATCGAGCAAAAATAACTCAGTTACGGAAATACATGGGAAACATATTCCTTATAACGAAGTTCACATCCGATATATCGAACTCTCCGCGCCTAGAATGGCCGCCGAAATTCATGGTCTCGGAGCGGCGATTGAGATGTGGATTGGCCGCGACCACGGAGTAAGAGTTGCGACTTAGACATTGCGCCTCGCACGGAGCGACATGACGCCCGACACTTTCCGTAACTTGTTTCCGACGCGCGGGACTCACGACGGAACCCGCGCAGTCAGCGAGTCCGGACCAAGGCAGCAGCATCGGTGAACTCTGGAAAGAGCTCCCCCACATTCCCGATGATGTCGCGAGTGAAATCCGTCCGACGCTTATAATGAAGCGCTTTCGGCAGTCAATGTGCTTCCCCTATGCTTCTTAGATTTTGGAGGACGCGGACTCGAACTGGTGCAAATATTGTTTCGTGTAGATGTGCCGAATGCTATGCTAGTTGAAGTTATTCCAAAACGAAAGTAATGAAAATCTTGTCTCAAAAATCACCGCTTTTTCTTTGCAAAGTAGGCATTTCAGGCGGAAAGTAGCTTTAATACTTGCAATAAATGGATTATTTTGGGTATGGTAACGGCTACTTTACTGTGTTAGTTTTTGCATGCGGGGATGGTGGAGTTGGGGAGGGCGAGGGGGGCTTCCGCGGATTGCAAACTTGTAACGATAAGTTCGTTATAGGCGGGTTCGGCTATATCGAACTATTGGATATATCGAACTAATCGCAGTGCATATTGCAATTCGCTATAAACGGGTTTGACTGTACTCCTCATCTGTCTCTGCCGCCGATCTCGTCGCCTCCGTCCGCGACCGCAGAGCTGGAGAAGCGAGATCGTCTAACACCGGGTTTGAGCTTTAATTTTATATATAAAAAAAGAGTTTCCACTCATGTGCTACACCAATACAACTCAACCAACCACCGTTCATGCATCATGCATTAATTTAACCTTACGAAGAATATCTCTTTGAATTAATAGAGGGTGTGGTGCATTTCACTTCTCTCTGGTTTGTGACTTTATGTGACGTCGCATGGGTGCCGTTTACAGCTTTGATTTCCGCCCACATTCACAGGGTGGATTCGCGCTAATTTTTTTTTTAATGCGCCAACGGCGTTGTGTATCAAATTGTCTTAAGAACCCTTGCAACGCTTTTCTTGCAGGTAATTTTCTGGAACTAAATCGTTTCTTCGTGTCGTGAAGAGACAGGCGCAAAACGAATTATCGAGATCGGTGCAGAACTAAGAGTTATTCAATTTTTAATTTCAAAAATACAGGCAAATGCGCCGCTCGCGACGTCACACCCGAGTCAGGGCATATGACGACGAAGGGCGGTCGTCCCGCAATTGGTTAACTTTGAAGTATTTTATCTAATAGGATTCTGTTCACCAAACAAACCTTAATAGCAACTTGTTTCTCTTGTAATTTTGAAATAACCCCAACAAAGTTACTAGAAACTTGTAATAGAAAATAACTAAATAAAACTGGTTATAGAGGGCCCACACTATTTTCACACTTCAGGCGCTTGTGCTTGTTACCTCCACATTTTTTGCACACGGCGCGCAACGACACCGACGACGAGCTGCTGGCCCTGCCACAGGCTGCTTTCCCGCGCTCGATTTTTCTCTCGCCAGTGCATGCACTTTCAACATGCATTTGTGAATCGTTCTTACCATGGCAAGCAAAAGAAAGTGCGCAGTTCCTGGCTGCCTGAGTGAGGGCGGCGGCAGCGTGTCGTATCAAAAGTGTACGTACGCCAAGCTGGGAGATGCGTCACCGATAGGATGAGGGAGCACGAAAACAATGCAAAAAATGCGCGGGAAGAAAAAGGTGCCCAACGCTTCTTGGTAACCTTTGACTTCCAAAGACAGTTCGCCAGATTTCCAGTTCGCCAGTTCGCCAGGAAGAGCAAACTACAGCGGTCGCGTGAAATTGTTGAATCTGAATGAATCGTATCACTTGCTTAGGTGTGCATCAGTATGGCTTCTATCCCGCTCCCAGCATAAGAATTGAAACATCTACGCGTGCGCCGATGAGAGCCTACGGATGGACGGCTTATCTATATATGGTGTTTCATTCGCAATAAACACCTCCTTTAAGTTTAGCGCAGTCTTGGTCGTCCTCTGTCTGTCCTCGTCTTTTTTATGCTGTTTTGTTCGATCGCTTACTGTCACGTTCAGGAAAAGCACGATAATTTCTTATTCTAGGAACACGCAGTGACGACCGCGTTTGTGCTAACTTTGGTGAACAGGGGAATTTGGCATGGCGCGTGCCGTTGGAATCCTTACTGAAAACATCGCCATCTTAGTCTAGTCGTCACTCTGGGCAGATAAGGAGAAGCACAAATATTGTGGTGTTGGGCAGACAGGAAACTCGCAATCACTAAATATTTCATACATATGCGGACGCGCACTTGTAGTTTGTAGTTTCCCTTTTGTCTGTGCAAAAACGTAAGTGATAATTCCTGGCGACTGCGTCAGAAGAACGTCTTTTTTGAGGGTCTCTGTCGCCGTAAAGCCTAACGTTATGAAATAGAGAATGCTGATTGACAAATTTTTTTATATCTGTTTGTTACTGATGTAAGAACAAGAGTTTTCGGAGTTTTGTACACAGACATATTTGCTGTTATTTTTCAATTTAATATACATAAGCTTCTGAAGCGAAGTTGGATATGACGGAACGAGTATTCGAGCCTCCGTGTTCTTTTATAGATTTTTTGCACGTATGATGGCTTTTTAGGCTATTGTTTTATTACAGTAGTTGTAGTGAATGCAGTAATTTTTATGTACACCTCATTGTGAGGAGTTGTATTTGTGTTTTGTCAGTGGCTATGGCGTTGTGCTGCTGAGCCCAAGGACGCGGGTTCGATTCGCGGCCGCGGCGGCCGCTTTTCTGATCGAGGCGAAAAGTGAAAATGCCCCTGTGTTCGAGATTACGCGGCGCGTTAAAGATACCCAGGGGGTAAAAATTAATCAGGAGCCCTCCACTACGGCGCGCCTCATCGCCTGTGTCGGTGCGTTAAACCTCCACAATCAATCAATCAATCAATCAATCAATCAATCAATCAATCAATCAATCAATCAATCAATCAATCAATCAATCAATCAATCAATCAATCAATCAATCAATCAATAAATATTCGGGTTTTGGTTGCACTAACTGGGCAATTTTGCAGTTTCTTGCATTTGGTATTCGTAGTGTGACTCACATGTGACTGCTTGTGAAGGGGTTCGTATCAATCTCGCAAGGGGCCACCACTTTAGCACTTTTTGCTGTATTGTATCCCACGCAAATATGTGGAGGCATAAATACGAAATAAACTATCAGATGACGAACGAGGAAGTATTGTACGCATGCAGTAGCGATTATGCGGTGAAATAAAATTGGAGAGAGACACAGTCAAGGTAGCTTATTAAGATCCGCTGTGATTGTGGTCACCCTGGACTAGTGAGGGGTGTTATCAGTCAGTACAGAACTCCCTGGTTGTAGGCGGCCGTCCGCGCCCTATTCACTAGCCGAAGGTAGGAGCAGTACATGGTCGAAGCATGTCAGCGTCGCCGCCAAGCCTGAAGGGATAGGGTGAAGATATCAGGAGAAGTCTGGGGTATTGGGGTGCTCCTGATGGGGGAGAAAAGTTATATGGAGGTCAGTATTAGTTGGCGAATATTTTGTTCCCGAGCCTTTTCTGCGGGGAAGTGCTAATTCGGAGTTGGTGAGTTGCTCATGTGGGGGAGGAAACTGTCGGCGGGTGAATCGGTAGTGGAAGAGTATGCCATTGTAGGTAAGCAGGGGTTGGGGCGTCCAGTAGGTGTAGGTGATTGGATAGGGTTACGACTCTTCCCAATATACCGGTAAACGTTACTGGAATAAACTCAGTGTCAAAGCTCCGCTGGAGAGGCGGCCCACACGGCGGGCGCGAGAATTAGTGGCGCTGTAGCCTTGCGCTACTCTCGGCGCGTCGTCTGCTACGGCGGCGGGTCGCCGCGCAGTCGTGCCGCGGCGGCTTTCGAGAACAGCTATAGCTAATGTTACATATTATTATCTTTCTAGTCTACAAGCTTAAACGTCGCCATCCTTCCAGTAGACGTTCCCGCATCACAAATATCCACTGGATGTACATAAGGTCGTCTGTATGCATTGACCCGCATGCGTTTCTCATTGGTTGGCTAAAAATAGACGGCCGGCTTATATTTGAGCGGTTTATATAGTGTTTAACTTTCATGTACGGGAGATTCTGAGGGAACGAGCATTTTTAGAATAGTGTTTATAACTACTGCGCCGTCTTACCTCGAAGAAAAACGACGAAACACACTTGCAAAAGCAGTGTCTTTATATGTGCCTTTACGCTCGCGCGGCATTGCGACAGTTTTCGTAAATCTCGTCAGTGCGAGGTCCCGTTAACCAGATTCCAATGTGGAGTTCATATGCTCAACTTTTATATGCGCCGGAGTGGTCTCACCTCATCCGGCCTTCGTGTACTTTGTGGTGCATACGAAACATTAGATCACCAAAGATGAAAGTTCACCTTGCAGTTCTGACACTCAGTTCATCTGTGGGAGACACTCGATTTTTGCAAGTTCACGTTAAAACTTGAATCTGCAATTTAAAGGTGCACATGCTCTGCCTGAATAATTAAGGATCTTTGAGCACCTCTTTGATGCCTTGAAGTCAAGAAATACGTTCAGCTGATCGCATACAAGGTACCTCTGCGAAAGGCGAATGAGGCTTCAACGAGGACTTTTTTTCTCTAGTAACTTTGATCCCGGTGTACGGATTCTCAAGCCGAACTATGTGCCGCTTAATTGCCGAATGTGCCTGAGTTGCATGGTGCTCGTACAATGCAGAGGTCAGGCACGTGAGATGTCTCTTTGAGACTATGGAGGATAACTATAGAGAGAAGGACTACCGGCAAGTTGCGAAATGCCTCTTGCGAGTCCGGCAGTATGGTCAGGTAGCCGCTTCTGTTATATTGGCTTCTATGGCTAGTGCTGCTTCCTGAGAAATTTTTTGTTGGATTAGGATGAGGGAACACCTTTGAATAAATGGAGAAGCAAGGATGGCTTGTCGTCAGTCCTGCGGAAGAGAAATTTACTTGCAAGTTTCCCTGCACACGGACCATGAAAGCTCGGAAATTTGTTTAAAAACCTGGGGCGTCCGTTGACTGTCCAAATGGCAAGGAACGATATTGCCGCGAACCATGCATTCTGTTTGTATACTTCTGTTTTCTTTTTACCATCCGGCGGCGCCCGGCTGTGCTATCAGTGTTCCAAGCAAAGTGGACCTTTTCTTTCGTACGCCGCAGGGGCTATCTTATTTTGATGGGGAGAGTGTTTGCCCCTGGCGTCAATAACCTACAATAATCTTCTTTGATCTCCAGTCTTCTCGTTTTAATTCGACGTTTCGAGAAACAATCGCGCCGAAAGGTAAATACTCCCAGGGCAGCCGCAGCGGCATTCAAATCGCCTACACTCGCCCGCGCTCGTCACTTTGTTAAAGGGACCCTGCAACACGTACCACCGACTACTAGGAATGTTTTTTGGGGGAAAGTGTCGTGTCCCAACAATCTCCTCCCGCAAGAATTATGAAAATCTGTTCACTATCACCGAAACTACGCGCGATGAGAAATCGCGTATAATCTCTCCCTCTCAACTCGACTGCGGACAACGCGACACAGTCGAGTTGAGAGGCACGTATACTATTGGCATGTATACTGGCATGTATACTGGCACGTATACAACTGGCATGTATGCTATTAATTGCGTTCGTTAGAGAGTATTTCAAGCCTGCAACACCGCAATCATGTCATAACCATTAGAAATGAGAGTCAATTCGTTATGATAACGATACGATAGAAATTGGGGTCCCAAAAGCCGCCTTCGAGTACTCTGCACAACAATGTCTGCGGCGTTCCACGGTGGCTTAGCACAAACCGTCTCATCGTATTTGCATGTGAACAAACAACGCACGCTGCGGATATGAACCTTCTTGCACGCAGCCATAGCTGACACCAATTTGTGAAGAAGGGGATGTATGCCTGAAGAAAATATCCCCGCTTTAAACCTCCCAAACATCCCCCAAACTGTTGAGACATTTGTGACTGTGCAGAAAAATTAAAGCGTTGGACACAGAAATAACATTTATCTGATACAAGCTAACGACAACGAAATAAATAGAGGCCAACCGTTTTATTGCTTGCTGTGCGATGCGCATGTAGGGGCCCGTTAGTTGGTGCGTAGCATTACAGACTGTAGAGCCTTCGTAAGAGCATCCCAAAAATACTTAAAGGAAACCTATGCAGCTTGAATACTTATGGAGGAGCTCTGAGCACTGAACCTCGGAAATAAGCTTGAAAGAACAAATTACACACGATCTTCTGACCGATGCTCTTAAGAAAGTTGTTCTCTCTCTCTCCTCATGTCTTGCAAACTTGTGCCGGGGCCGAAGCTGGAAAAAAAAAACTGAATTACTGAAAACTGGAATGGCCTTTTAATGCTCTAAAGAATCAAAACGTGCGATTTCTAGCACAGGCAGCGGACGACAGAGGTTCGAGTCCCAAAGCTGACGTCAGGAGGCAGGGGGGCCACTAAAACATCTCATGGCCAATAGTGCATTCCTCGTGAAAGTTCCCCAGCGAAATAGCAGAGGCTATAGCCGAATGTTCGTGTATCTGTCGGAGTACTACTAGGGTTTACTTAAAAATTTGAGAGCTGTAAAATCTATTGTGGTAAAATGCTGCTTCTGTGTGGATTTACTGTTTCTACCTTACTAGTCACAGACGTTGAGCATTAATCAATTAAAATTTCCAGAGGTTTGTAGATTGCGCTGAAAGAGAGAAAATGTCCTTTTTTTATTTACTGCGATAGCCAAAACCGGTTGTATACATCAAAACCATGCAATCTCTTCACTTGTGGTTCATTCGATTTTGGATCGCCCGGTCGCGCTTTCGCCCAATTGTATACAGTGCCCACGATAAGGCGCTGAATAATAGCGGTATAAAATAACAATGATGATGATTATGGTTAAGAACACAACTGAAGAATTGTCTGTGCCCCGCCGAACAAGTATATTTTAGTTTCCGAATGAAATTTGGCTTAGGTAGGCGAGCGCAGTAAAAAATGCGAAAGAGTAATGGGGACATTCTTGTTAGGGAAATGTGCAGTACGCAAAAAGAGCCTGCCAATAATAGATCTATTTCCAGATTCAAATAAATGGGGTAGAAAAAATGAAATGGAGGTAGAGAGATTGAACATGAGAGGTTGAACATGAGAGATTGAACATCGTCTTTATACGGCTTAGTGACTCGAAATCTGATATTCAACACTTACGGAAAATTCTTATAAGAATAGTGATTAAAATTGCTTGCTACCGGCCCATAACAGACGCTGCTTATCTGGGGACATCAACTTCTTGAGAAATTTATATGTTAGGTTGCAAGTAGAAAATTGGCCATTGGGATCTTTTTTTCCTATCAAGAAATGATTATTTACATCAAAGCCATGTACCCGGTACAGTTGTGGTTCACAGGATTTTTGATGGCGCGTTTGTTATTTCCCCACTTCTAACATGATGACATCTGAGATGGCGGTAATTGATTGATTGATTGATTGATTGATTGATTGATTGATTGATTGATTGATTGATTGATTGATTGATTGATTGATTGATTGATTGATTGATTGATTGATTGATTGATTGTGGGGTTTCACGCCCCGACGCTAAACAGGCGATGAGGCGCGCCGTACCGGAGGGCTCCGGATATATTTCGACCACCTGGGTATCTTCAGGAGCGCCGAAATAGCGACCGCAGGGGCATTTTTACTTTTCGCCTCCATCAAAAAGCAGCGCCGCAGCCGAAAATTGAACCTGCGTCCTTGGGCTCAGCACCACAGCGGTTAATGTGTGGGGGCAGTTCCAGACCACATGCTCCTGCCCTGTCATGTATACAGTAACAACACCGGAAGGTGGCAACGTTTATAGATACTTTTTCAGTTTCGGAACTGCGCCTTCCAAAGCGGGCTCGACTTTACCCTAGGCGCTGAGAGGGCGCTCCGGTCGCGAGTTGCGCTGTGTCGGCGGCTGAGACGGCGGCTCCGGCCGCTCCGGCGGCAGCGTTGACGGCGTGCGCGGCCGGTCCGCTGGGCTGGCTGGGCTCAAAGTTTCGGCCGCGGTGTAGTTGCGTGTCTGCCCTACAAGTTTCTTCTTTTCGCTTGCGTTTGTCTTCACCGTTGCGCGAGAAATTCGCCTTTTCAGTGCGTTCGGTTTGGGATATGCTATTGAACAGTGCGGCCGCGGGTGAAAGCATTTCGTGACTCCGTCAACATGCTGTGTTTTATTCTATGTGCTGAGCTTGGTGCAATGCCGACTTGCTTAATTCGCAGTCGGCTGTACGAGATTTTCTAGCCCACTTTAGCAGTGATGCTTGTGAGGAGGCTGGGCACATGCGTCGTGCATGGGGCACGTGCCCTTTACAAAATGTACGACTGTGAGGAGGAGGGCGGAATGTATATAGCTCCTCATGCTAAAGAACCATTATTAAAACAAAACAGACTAGTGAACAAAAAACAAATTCTTAATGCTAACAATATAACCAGAAAACAGGCAATTCAAATCTCAATACAAAACTTCCTAATTTATCCAGGATTTCGGGTTAGCTTTAACCGGCGGAACAATTTGATTTCTTTGAAACTACAAAGGATACGCGGATGTCTTTCATAAAGAAAGCATGCAATTGCTGCACATGGCTATCAGGAAATATCATTCGCGTTGCAACGAATTTTCGCGATTGGCATGGCAAGCGAAATCGTGCGCCACTTGACAGCTACTGCTACGTGAAAATTTATTTAAAATGCTGTCGTTCTTATTGGTATTTTAGCCCCCGCTAAAAATCACTGGGCGTACGTGCACCACCTTGTATAATAGGCCCGTTTCAAATAAATCGCGAACTGGAATAGCGCGGCAACAACGTTGAGCAACTTCCGAGAACAGTTATTTCTTTTCGAGTACGCAGCCAGAGTTAGCTGGTCACAACCCGAGATGCCGGTGCGGAACGCTACGGGAGCGCCGGCATTTGCATGAGGGCGAAGGAGTCCCACAGCGAAAAAAATCACGTGACCACCAACCCCACGTAACGTGTTACGCCACGTAGTTTTTATATTTTTTTGCCATTTTTTTTTCTCGTGCACGCGCAGCGTTTGAACGGCGCTGCACGCGCACTCCGGCAAGAGAGAGAGAGAGCAAGTCGACGTTCTCATGTGGTGCTGATTATTCTTCTCCGTGCCTGCTCTAGGTTCAAGCGCACCGAGCTTTTCCTGCGCGCTGACACCCCGGCGCTCACATGCGGTTTCAGTTATGCTTTCCTTCCGAGCGTGGGTGGGCGCACACATATGGTTATTGCGTACATTCTTGGAAGCAAACTGCTACAATAAACAGAAGGCAATAAAAAAATTTTGCCCCTTGTAGTGGTTCTTCCGAGTCCACTCCTCCAGATGAGCCCGTGCTCCAGTAGGCTGAGTAATTGCGTTTCTACACAGTTTCTTCATTTCGTTTGCGTTTGTTTTTTACCCCTGTGCGCGAACCTTGCCCTTTCAGTGCGTTCAGTTTGTGACGCTATTCATCGAGGATTTCGTTGACTCCGTCAATACGTCTTTGATGAGCGTGGCTTACCGAAATGCCAACGTGCTCCGCACCTGGCTGTACGAGCAGATACAGAAGCAACACCCAAAAAGCGTCACTTTTTAGCGCCGCCATCGGATCCATATTTCCCCGCGCGGTAAAAGAGCTAAGCAAAACGCGCAAGGTATGTGGGCTTCATTTTCTTGAAAAGGACGTTACGAAGACGTATAGGTATCATTAACGTAAAGTCGTCGAGATCGACTGGGCTTACACTGAAGGAAGGTGCAGTTTCCGTTAACTTTCCCAAGTTTCCCAGCAACTTGTTCAGGAAGAAGACTCGGCGGCGATCTCCGAAAAAGAGAAAGGCAGCGTCTGTGCACGAGCTAGGTGATTACAGCACTTGCCCATGGAGCGACAAGAGGAGGTGTCCAACCATGAGGCGCCTGTTCCCCTGCAGTGCACCGATTTTGCTCAGATAGTCGAGAATACTGCGGCAATACGGCTCCCAGCCAACTGAAGAACGGCAGCACTCGAAAAAGAACACAGGCAGCGTCAGAAAATTGTTTTTTACGTGGCCGGAATGAAAGCGGTGGCCTACACTGAAGACCGTTGTTGTGAGAGACGATATCACTTATGGTGCCCACGAAACGGAAAGCTGCTCCAACAGTCGTGTGAGGAAATATCATTCGTGATACAATAAATTCGCGCAATTGGCATGGCAAGATAATTTGTGTGCACGCTTGACAGCCACTGCTACGCGAACGTTCATTTAAAACGCTGTCGTTCTTGATATTTTAGCCACCGCTTCAAATCCCTTGCATAATACCGCCCGTTTCAAATAGATCTCGAACTGCAAGAGCCGCAAAAAAATGATGAAACGTCCGCGAACAGTTATTTCTTTTGCAGGGCGAAGCCAGAAGTGGTGAGGACCGGAGATGCCGAGCGGAACCCTCTCCGCTAGCAGACGACGCTCGCTTTCCTAGCGCAACTCGCAACCGCAGCGCCGCGGTGGCGAGAGTCGCGGCCGGCCGCCTTCTCTCCATGGCCGCGGCGGGGAGATACGGAACTGAAAAAGTATCTATAAACGTTGGGAAGGTGGTACTTCAGGATGCGGCCCTGGTGAAGACTTTTCTACGATACCAACCGAACCTGTTTGAGTGAACGAAGACAGTAAGTAGCATGCGCCTTTGTAGAAATACAGAACCTGCCCCAGAATTACTGAAGGCTCGTTCTGTTGTGGGACAATTGCAGAATGCGGTCGCCTCCCTTGGAAGTGCTAAGGCTTCAGGAAACGCTCTGTATTTTGTTTGAGGCACAGGTTACACGCGATAACCAATTTTATGGCACATATCGCACATAGAAATCACAACGCTAGCTTTGGACAAACTATATGAACTATTAACGCCTAAATTTCAACTCAAACACCCGAGACCATGACTCGGAGCTCCCACCCTGTACATTGGCGTCCCTCCGTTCATGATCATTCGTACCTGGAATTGATTTAGAAAGCACGTGCCTCAAATCTGCCTACTTCACATGACATTTACACATATTAACAGATTTCAATCTGCGATGGCGCACATTTATACAGATGGATTGGCAATATCTGTGCGCAGTTCATCATAAATTTTCATTCCTTCAGCCCACAAAAGCATTGTCGTATCGGCGTGAGCTACCAACTTCGCTCACGTCGAGAGAGCTATGTGGGATTAAAGAAGCCACCCGATACCTTCTTTCCCAGCCCTCCGACATATCGGATCGTTTTCTGTGATTCAAAAGCAGCCGTTGAAAGCCCTGAACACGCGAGCCATTTCAGCTCTTTTCACGAACACATCCAGCGCGAGGTAAAGGAACAACATCATCTCGCATACGTCGCCGGTCATCGTGGCTTACAAACCACAGTGGCAACATGAGAAACCAGAAAGCGGATGCGGCTGTCCGCAGGGGCTTACAGAGGAGAAACAAGGTCGTCTTCCAAAAACATCATGCCTCAGCAATGACTGAGGCGCTAGCTCTGACGGAACCGAACCGCTTATGGTTCTTTACGGAGCACTATCACACTTTTTACATCGCGAAGACCCATCAGTAAAGATGAGGCTACTAGAATGACCACCACGCCTAGTGAACACGTCGCCGTATATACTGCCTTTCAACGCGGCGTTTTCAAATACCTACCTTTATCGAATAGTGCAGACTTGAAGCCCATGTAGTCCTGAAGCAGTCCAATATGTATTACTACGGCGCTGTACCCTTGCCGAACCAAGGCGCCGTTTTTACCCGAAAATCGAATGTCTCTACCCTGAGATATTAACAGTGAGACTGGTGCTCAACCGTGAAACATGGCGAAGTAGTGCGGTATAGACGGGACAACAAAGAAGAGACCACACAGAACCAGTGATAGTCCTGGGTGGTCTCATCTTTGTTATCCCGTCTATACCGCGCTACTTTTAACCATGTTTCACGGTTCAAACCAACTGCCCACATTTATGTTTTGACTGGTAATTAAACCATGGTCCTCTGCATCCGGTCAGCGGAAAGTCCTATCCGCGTTATATGAGTGTCGGACATCGGCGTCTCTACGATATTGTAGCCTTATCTTCCCCTCAGGGCATACAAGGAACTTTCAACTCAGTGTCCTGAAACGGGACCATACTTTATTTTCAAGCGAAGCTGGTGTGGTGGCGTACGTCGGAACGCCTTGTGGCAAAGACAAATTTATCCGCGTGATCTTCGCGGGCAGCTCTCGCTCGCCGTTCGCAGCTGGCGCGTGCGCGTGCGCTCAAGGGCCGCGCTATATAACGCCACAGTGCAACATCGCAGGTGCGGTCGCTCTCTCGCTTCGGGCAGTTCACCGTCAATCGCAGCTTGGGCAGGCCCGGCGTGGTTCGCTCCTTGGAAGAGCAGGCAGTCAGTGAAAAAATTCACGCCAATCCACCCTGTGAATGTGGTGGGAAAGCAAAGCTGTAAACGGCACCCACAACGATTACCCATGCGACGTCACTTAAATTCACTCACGTCGCTCTAAAAATAGTGAAACCAGAGAGAAGTGAAATGTACTTAACCACACCCTCTATTACTTCACAGAGAAATTCTTGGTAAGGTTAAATTAATGCATGGTGCATGAACGGTGGTTGGTTGAGTTGTATTGGTGAGTGAGTGAGTATGAGAGGGAAAGAGGTTCCCAGCCTGCACCACATATGTATCGCAGGGAGTTGTATTGGTGTAGCACATGAGTGGAAACTATTTTTTTTTATAAAATTAAAGGAAGGTCAAATCCGGTTTTAGCGATCTCACTTCTCCGTCTCTGCCGCCGCGGACGGAGGCGACGAGATCGGCGGCAGAGACGGCGGAGGCGGAGGAGGAGGAAATGCTTCTATTCAGATTTCTGAACGGCTCAGAGTGCGGCCCAAGGGAGTGGTTCCTTCTCCATTGGAACCCATACGCAGTCCGCACCGCCTGTGCTCTGTCCACCAGCTGAGGTGGGTAGGCAGAGAGGGGCTGTACAGCAGCATCTCGCAATGCTCTTGTTGGGTAGTTGACGGAAAGAGAGGAGGGTGCTCAGGCTAAAGTCGCACAGCCCTATTATAAGGCGGAGTGTTTCTACCTCTGAGCAAAATTTACATTAAACGTCGTTGATTGATTGTAGGGTTTAACGCGCCGACCCAACGCAGGCGATGAGGCGCGCCGTAGTAGAGGGCTCCGGATTAATTTTGACCACCTGGGGATCTTTAACGTGCGCCGAAATCTCGTACACACGGGCGTTTTTGCTTTTCGCCTCCATCAGAAAAGCGGCAGCCGCGGCCGGGGATCGAACCCGCGACCTCGTGCTCAGCAGCGCAACGCCTTAGCCACTCAGCCACCGTGGCGGGTACATTCAACGTCGTAGAGGTACGGGTGCATTAAGTGAAGACGCGTCGGATGTGGGAAGGAGCCGGATTGTATGAGCCGCAGGGTAGTTTGTTGCTTTCTGGAAAGGTGAGTGTAAGGCGAAGGTAGGGTCTGTCTCTGAAGGCGATAATGCTAGATTATGTCCCTGAACGAGACAAGCGGGTGACTGTCCTCGTGCAGCTCCATAGCACGGGGGGTAAAAGTGCAGGCTTTGTGGGCGTATTCGTTGCCCTAAATGGAAGCGTAAGCGGGTGTCCAGATGAGCTGAATGGAACCAGTTGGGGAGTGGTTTTTAGCACACGCAGTGTAGGTCGGGACACCCAACCCGAATGGTAATTCCGGTACGCTTGTTGGGAATCGGTGACTACCTTCCTAACCCATGGTTGAGTGAGAGCCAAGGCGATGGTTGCCTCTTCTGCAGCCGTCATGTCTTAGGTCTTGAGTGAGGCACACGCAAGGAGGTTGGTTCTGGAGGTAGCCACGATGATGGCGTACTGCTGCCCTCTATGTTCTGTGTAGAGAACTGCATGAATACCACCGAGGGTTGTGTTGAGCGCTTGAGCCCCTGCTTGTTGGCGACCCTCCTCGTGTGAGGGGTTCATATTTCCAAGCAAAAGGAGCATCTTTAGTTCTTGACGCCAAGAGTCCGGGAGTACATCAAGCTGAGTGCATTCTGTGCTGCCCAGCCGATCTGGTGAAGGATGCGGCGACCCGCCGCAGTTCTGCCCATTCGGAGCTTCTGTATGGTTAGAAAGGCGGACCTCTATCAGCACTTCCACCGTGTTGTGGAGCCCCCTGCTAAGCAGCCTTTCTGTGGACGCACTCAAGGGAAGACCAATGGCCTGCTTTGCTCAACCGTCTTTCTAATCATTTTATAAAGCATCTTCATGTCCTCGTTGCCGAGAAGAAGACAGGAGGTTGACGTAAGTGATTCTCGAGAGGAGAAAAGCTTGGATTAATCGAAAGGTATAGGGTACCTGGACGCCTCGCTTCTTCATAGCAACTCCGCTGGTGCCAACTCTTGGTGGCAACTGATTTGATTGACGCTGTGCTTGAGGCGCTGGAAGGATACGCCAGTCTTAGTATTGGCCTGGAGATGTAGGCCCAGGATCTTGATGCTGGGGCTTGGAACGATGGCCTGGGCATCAAGGGGTATTTGGATGTGTCCTTTGATGTGTCGTTTAGCGTGAGGGCGGAAGAGAAGGAGCTGTGATTTTTACGTGAACACTAGAGGCCACAGGCTGTAGCACATTGGCGTTCTAGAAGTGAGATGCCATGGGTTGCTGTGGGCTTCGTTTAATCGCTATCGCGTGGCATTCAGCGAGAATGCAGGGGTTAAACCCGTAGATGGGCTTGGTGAGTGTACCACTTTTCCCGTGTACCACTTGATGTGAGCTTCCGTTAATTTTTGCTACTCCTTGCACACGCGCAATGCGCGCTGAGGGCCGCTAGACGTGCCATAGGCGGAGCGCACAGCGGCGGGAGTGGTTGCGTGACGCTATAACGTGGCATTCAACGAGAATGCGCGGGGTAAACCCGTAGATGTGCTTGGTGAGTGCACCACCTGTCTTCTCCTCTACGCGTGGGCTCGTAGCTAAATCGGTAAGACGACGGGCTGCCGCGTTGTTACCAGTAAATTATTTTATTTGCTCGCGGGAGTTTTCTGTTGATACCAATGGTTGCGAAAGAACCCTTGGGTAGTAGAGGTAAAAAGATTTGCTTTAAAACGTAAACGGTCCCTGTAATCGCAGAGGAATCATCTACGATAACGCATATAAAAGTTTGCGTTCGTGTAAAGCTAAGTGCAATGAAAGCATTTTGTTTTGGTAGGTCCACAGTTTTGCGTTTTAATTTCGGCTTTCGTTTTCGTTTTTCGGGCATTCACTTTTGATTTTTGTCATTTTCGTTTTCTCGGAGGTCAAGGTTCACGTGTAAACTTTTTTATAGAGGAAAGGGGTTAAATGCTTTATTTTTTTTCCACGGCTATTATTTTTATCAGTTGCTGCTTCTTTCCTCTACCCTCTGGGTAGCATATAAGTAAACATCTCTAGATTTTTTTCCCTGTCACTCTCCCACACCCTCCCTCTCGTTTTTTTTTTCTATAAAATGTTTTGAGTAAGGCAGAAACTAACGCTGACGATGTTTAACGTAACTAACAACTGTAGAGCAGCTTTTTACCCGGTAAGCACAGAGGTTAATAAACGGGGTTAAATTTCGTTCCTTAAGGCAGGCACAAAATCGAACGCTGTATTATAGGATTAGTGGCATTATCATTGCAAAAATGTGACAAATGCATTAGGCTCTTACTGTGACCCAAAACGGATATAATAAATTTTGAACTTTCCGGGTTGCGTTGTTAGTAAAAAAGTGGTCGCAGGCTCTTTGTTTGCAATGAGTAAAAAATAATTCAGTACATGATTCGCAGGATACTGGAAGGGAAGATCGAGATTTCAGCCACTTGTAGCAGTAGCAGTATACTGTCGCGACAGTGAGGATGGTCGTAAGTATAGCGATGTGTAAAGTACCCTTTCACGTGGAAAGCACAGACATGCAACCACCCGAGTTAAATTTTGATCAAGTAGACCTGAACCTGACAAAAACGCTGCATAATGGGACTAGTAGCATTATCATTGTAGAAATCTGAGGAACGCAAAAGAGGTTATTACAAGTAAATGATTACACATACAAGGCAGGTCATGTTAATTGAGACAAGCGGTAAATTTAAAAAAAAAAGTTGAATTGCGTGAAATAAAGGAGTTATGGATAACCGTAAATACGAGTAGTGTAGAAACCGCTTGTCTGGATGGCAGCTTTCGCCATTTAACTGGGTTTGAGTTCCCACACCCTCTAATTTCTGCTAACGCCGATTCCACCGCATCCTAACGAGCTTCTCTGAAAATGTAGCACCTGAAAAAGGCAATAAACATGCAACAAATGTAATTATTCTTTTTAATTTAAAAAGTGAACGGCAGAATATCGGCCTTTGACGAAGCCCTGCGCTCTTAACGAGGGCCATTCACGTCCGCCAGTAATTTTTTGTTTGGTTGTATTCGATCGCTTTCTCCATTTGTCTCAGCCGATTCTGTGGATGAGTCGATATGCCATTTATTTCGCGTTTAAAGAAAGGAAAACAAAAAGGAAAATGCAGAGACGTTAGCCTACATGAGTACACCGACATGCTGCTCGGCGTAAAGAGGGGAAGAGGGAAAAAGCAGCATATGCTAAGAAGAGCGGCTTTAGGGAAAAGGGAAAAAATAATATATTACACCCCCTTCCCTTCGGAAAAAGGGGCGCAGGCGAAGCTTGACTTCAGTGATAACGAAAAAGACAAAAATGAAAGCACAACGACTGCATAACGCGAACGAGAACACTCAGCCAAAATCAATAGGCAATGACCGAAATGAAAACACACAATCATCGCTCGACCAGAATGAAATACGTTCATTTCGGTGAGCTTTGGCCCAGCGCAAACGTTTGGTATACGTTGTCGCAGACAATTCTTCTGCCATTATCGGGAACGTTTGCATTCTTCAATGACTGTCCGCTCCTCCGCGGAGCAAATTACGCGTGGTCTACCCAGGCTGCGCCAGAGGTGAATTGCGCGACCACAGCGAACAACCGCACCTGCGATTCGGGCTGATGCATGCGACGACACTGATCTGAACTCATTGTGGCGTGATATATCCCGACACTTGTTGCGCGCGCGCCCGCGCCAGCTGCGGACGGTCAACGACGGCTGCGGCCGAAGAGCATGTGGGAAAGGTTGGCTTTGCCGCAAGGTACTTTGGCGCACGCCACAACCGGCAGCGCAAGTATACTCAACCAATAACCTCCAACTAACTTATAATACTCTCAATACTTTATCTCTAGCCGATCCCCCTGGGTGGTTATGTGCCGAAGCACAGCTAGCTTTTCCGGCTCAGATGGCGCAAGTAAATTCAATTTAATAGCCCCACCATACCCAATGCCCTGCAAAGCCCTTGCCCCCTCATTCATATGATCTTGGGGTGCGCACATAACTCCGCCCTCCCACCCTTGCCCACTTCCCTTCCCCTCCCTGAGTTGTGGGAGAACCTGATGATCAGCGCCGGCTTGGATGACCAGCAACTCCTGGTGTCCAGGGCTGAGACAGAACGGTCGTCTCATGGTCTCCTGGACTAAGCGACCACTCCCACATCACCAGGCTCAAAATAAAGTTTCTCCTCCTACAACAACAAATGCATAGTCAACACTTTATTCCTTGCAGATACCCGCAAGTATCTACGTGCCTACGCTTTAATGACATCATCATCGTTATCATTACCGTCATTGAGAATGTGGACAAACCTGTCTTTGCTCATGGTCTTTCGGAGTACGCCACCTCGGACCGCGCAAAAATTTCAATTTATAAGCTCCAACAGGAGTACAGTCATCAATTTATTCCTGGCCGCTTTACTGACGGAGGCGAGAAGCGAAAACGCCCGTGTGTTCGAGATTGCGGCGCACGTTAAAGAACCCCAGGTGGTCAAAATTAATCCGTAGCCCTCCACTACGGCGCGCCTCGCCGCCTGTGTAGCGTCGGCGTGTTAAACGCCACAATAAATCAATTTATTCCTGGCGATCCCCCCGAGTGAGTGCGTGTTGTACACTAAGATGACTTCGTCATCATCATCATCGATGGCGTCGTCGTCGTCATTAGAGCACGTGGACAACACTGGCTTTTCTCCAAGGCCTTCAGGCGTATGCCACCACTGACGGCGCAAAAACATTCCACTTATAGGTTCCAACAGGGGAAAAGTCAACACTTTATTTCTTTTTGAGCCCCTGAGTGGGTTCAGGCCAAGCACTTCAAGCACATAATCATCACCATCCCCATCATCATCATTATAGCACGAGGACAAAGCTGGCTTTGCCCCTAGGCCTTACGGCGTATTTCCGCTAGTACAAGCTTCACGTGAACATGCGCGAGAAATAATATAAATAGAAATTTTATAACTGCGCGAAGGTTACCTGGTAGACGTTTATTGCGCATAGAACAACAATATCAAAAATTAACAAAAAAAGCAAAAACTTTATCCGGAATCATTGGTGCGCTGGTTGAAGCCTGGGACCGGAGGAAGTATCTCCACCGCAAAGAATCCTCCAGTCTGGCTGTTGCTGTGGCGCTCGTGACGCCCGGCCTCGTAGTCTTGAGAGCGTTACGGCAAGTCAAAGCGATACTGTCGCGTTGACTAATGCAGTGTACAGGTGCCGTCACAGTCAGAAGTAATTGGAGCACGGGAGCTGTGGCCGAACTGTATCGGAGCGCCGTGTAGCTGCACCGGCGGTAAACGAAAGGACGAGAACACGCATGCGCACCTGCCGACGGCGATAGCCCATCTATACCTCTCAAACCACTTTTTAAATTTGGCTTCGAGCATTGCTCGCAGCATAGTGCTCTCGGCGACGGCGCTGATAGCAGAGACGATTCTGGCAGCGTCTCAGGCGCACTTCCAGCTGCCGGAGAAGCGGCGCGCTGTTACAGGAATTTGTAGCGAGTTTCTCGTTCAAATATGAAGTGCGAATGCACTTTATAAGCGACCCCAAACCTTCCACCGCCGGCGGCGCCGTCCGTCCGCAGTCCTCCTCTCTATATAAAAAAAAAAACAGCATCCGGCGCCAGGTTTCGATCCGAGGACTTTGCGGCCGCAGCGCGACGCTCTACCGACTAAGCCACGGACGCTTTTTTTTTTCTGTATTGCCTGTTTGGCGACAACACAACACGCACTGTTCAGTACACAAATTACTAGCTCCAGCCACCAATCGGCTGAAGGGAGTGGCTTAAAACATCTTAATTGCGCTAGAACATCCAGAATGGGTAACCACTCACTCAGGCTCTTCCGGCATCACTCGATAAACTTCTCTTATATAAGCAACGCTTTCAATGAAGTACTCTCGCACTGTGCGAGCATCCTCTTCGGCATTTTGAACCGCCATGCGAGTTTTCTAAGCCACGGACGCGACGCTGATATCAGTGTTAGTAACGCGCCTTATATCTTTAACGCATTCAAACTACATCGTCAGCGGCGTGCGTTGGCGACTCAGCGGTGTTATAGCGGCTTGATAACTGCGTGGTGTACACGTGATACTACAAACCCGATGGAAGAGATGGAAGAGGAAGGCGGCGAGGCGGTGGCTGCGGGGGCCGAGCGCAAGCGCCGCAAGCGGGCCGACAACCGTGCATTCGCACTTTCACATTCTCCCCCTCGGGGAAATGCGGGGGAATTTTTTTTACATGTGTACGCTATCAGCGCCATCGCCGAGACCAGTATGCTGCGAACAATGCTTTAAGCCAGGTTAAAAAAAGAGGTTTGAGAAGTATGGATGGGCTATCGCCGTCGGCAGGCGCGCATGCGTGTTCTCGTCCTTTCATTTACCGCCGGTGCAGCTACACAGGCGCTCCGATATAGTTTCGGCCACAGCTCCCGTGCTCCAATTACTTATGACGGCACATGTACCTTCAGCATTGCGCGACGCTTTTCCCGTTATCCGCTCAGTATGTAGTGCGTGATTATAGCTGTTTTTCTCAGGGCACAAAGGTAACGAAGGCATACTTTACTCAGTTGCGAATGTGGCGACGTGGAGCTATAAAAGGAAAGGTAGATGAATCTGCTTCTGCAGTAAAATATACTTAGCTCAGATAGGAGCCTATTACAGAAAATAGGAGCTTATTACAGAAAATACGCTCGGTAGCAGATTGGTTTCTATAAATGTGTAGACAATACCGGCCACAGAGCAATTGCTTTCAAAGCAACGAAGTAGAATATTCCGAGGTAGTAGTTGGCTCGAAGCTTCGCAAGACACAGCTCTGCCTCTTCATGCAAGGGCGTGCTATACACGGTCTGATTGCAGACCGCATCCCGCGCTCACGACGAAAACAGAAACCTTGTGTTCACGGCTTATCACTCGCGGGAAGGAGGGCTCCGCGAACACTGTCGTAGTAAATTATGCCTCGCCGGTGGCAAACTCCAGAGTCCACTGCCGCGCCGTCTCTTCGTAGGATTTCCGGTTCGTCAAGTATGCTTCAGCCGCGAGGGGGTCGAGGGCGTCGTCCGGGTTCGGGTGGCATAGGAGAGAGCAGATAGACAGCAGCGCCTGGGAAAGGGTCATAGTTGGGGCCCACTGGTCCTTCAAGATATCCAGGCATATTTCACCGTTGCTTCCTATGTTGGGGTGGTATATCTTTGTCGTAAAGTTGACCTGCAAAGGAAAGAGAATGAATGGTTATAAAGCTCTGCCTCTTCATGCAAGGGCGTGCTATACACGGTCTGTTTGCAGACCGCATCCCGCGCTCACGACGAAAACAGAAACCTTGTGTTCACGGCTTATCACTCGCGGGAAGGAGGGCTCCGCGAAAACTGTCGTAGTAAATTATGCCTCGCCGGTGGCAAACTCCAGAGTCCACTGCCGCGCCGTCTCTTCGTAGGATTTCCGGTTCGTCAAGTATGCTTCAGCCGCGAGGGGGTCGAGGGCGTCGTCCGGGTTCGGGTGGCATAGGAGAGAGCAGATAGACAGCAGCGCCTGGGAAAGGGTCATAGTTGGGGCCCACTGGTCCTTCAAGATATCCAGGCATATTTCACCGTTGCTTCCTATGTTGGGGTGGTATATCTTTGTCGTAAAGTTGACCTTCAAAGGAAAGAGAATGAATGGTTATACTAACAGACACCTCATGCCATAAGGCGTCGTTGGAAAACTGACACAAAGTCTGAGCGCGCCGAAGGGAAAAGAACGTAGTACTAGTCGGGTGTTGTAAATATACGTTATCATTGTGAAGTGAATCGTTATTCCTGTGTACAAAGGCTTCATTGTGGCAAAAAAGAGCTGTTGATTGCCTGAAGTTTCTAGCACTGCGAACAATTCACGTGTACTATGTCCAAATAGTCCTGATGCAAAGTTAGTTGCTTCAGCTGGAACGACCAGCTACGGTGCGAGACTACGAAGTCGGTTTATACTTCGAAACTGAATTGGTGAGTTTTTTTTTTTATGAAGTAGGAGCATCGTCTTGTGCTTATTGTCGGCGTTCGGTCTAGGTGTTCGGTGTGTGTATTATCGATTCTTTGAAGCTTCAGCGGTAATTATCAATTCATTTATTCACCGCTGCAAAAGGCATACTGCAAATAAGATATCTTCCCCTTTTGACGGAGCTTGGGCAAAGAGTTGAATGCAGTGGCTCGCTAATTAAAGTGGAGAAGTTCGATCGAGGAGACCACGATCGCCATAGCTAAGGACAACGGCACAAGCAGTACGGCTGAGATGCTGCGGCCTGTGATTCACCTTGGGAGGCCGGAATGGGTTGTTGTCGGGGAAGACGACGTTCAGGACAAAGGTTCCTCCTTTGAAGGGGCTGTCCGCCGGTCCAAGGATGGTTGCTCGCCAGTGGAGCAGGTCATCAGGGTCCGTAGGCCCCGCGGAGCAGTTGGCCGGCGGGTTGCGGCCGATGTCTTCCAGCTCATGACGGATGCGATTCAGTGCCATCACTTCGAGGTTCCTTGTTGGACAAGGAACCGAGCCGGCTACACTGAAGAAGCAGAAGATGATGGTGATGATTTGCTAGATGAACAATGCAAATGGAATCCTGGCCAATCTCCCAATGAATGAGAGGGCGAGTGGATAGGGCGCACGGGCAAGAAGCAATCAGTTGAAACCTGCAGTTCACGTCACTGACTCACTTACCAATAAATAACAACCTCACCAATAAATAAAAAATACAAGTTCCGATCACTGACCCACTTGTTACCAAATTACCGTTTCAGTATAAACCAGCCAAATCTAGAGTTCACAGCAGTGAAATCAGAATGATATATAGTGACCCAGGCATTGACATACAGTTTTAAATCCTAGGGGTGTGAAAAGGGCTTATGAATGTTTCTACTTGTAATGTACTGCGCTCCGTCAAGCCCCAGAGTGGACAAGTACCGCCATCTGGTGGGGCCCCCTTTAATGAGTGACTCACGTGACTTAGATTTCGCGGGCCCAAAGTGGCAGTGCGCACCACCTGACGTTCAGGAATGGTGGACGAGCCTTACTGCGCATGCGCCAACTAGACATCAAAAAACAAAGAAAGTGGCCTTTTCTTTTTGACGGATGTGACGTCACGGCTTAAGAAAAATGGCAGATGTTGCGCGGTTACCTCGCTGCGCTCTTTACGTCGTGATTTTTGTCTGCCGTTGCAGCGGTGCATAGGTGCTTGGCTTGCGATTGGGATGAGGGCGCTCTCGAGCACTTACGATGGTATGCAGCGTGTGTTTGGGACGCTCAGTGTGTGCGACTGATTAATTTGCACATAGTACGTTACGATGGTGACCACGGGCGTTCTGCATCAGTTCTGCCCGCCTCGATTTGCGGGAGTGATGAGTGCGCTCCCGACGAACTTATGCGCAGCGTTTTATTAGAGCGCCGTGTGGAGACCGCTGGGCGTTTCGTCGCCTACGTGCAGTGGCGAGAGGCAGCAACGCCGGTCACTCGAGGGCAGTGGGATGGCGCATGACCACTCCCATCGTAATCAAGCTAGCCACTGCAAACGAGTCTGCGCGCATAACTTAACTCACACCGCACTGCTACGTAGACCACAGGGCTGTGTTTTGTCCCAGTATAACGGAGTTAACCTGTGCGATGTAAGGTATAATTGTGTGTTCGGAGTCGTGAGGCAGGCAGGTAATGTTCAGCATTGCGAAGGTGTCGTAACTGCCATGCTGAATAATCTGTCCGCTAATCACTTCGTTGGTCTGAAACCTTAAGCCAGCTGATAATAGGACATGCAGCCTGGTGGGAGGTAGGGCTGCGCACAGGACAAGGTTGTTTTTTTTGTTGTTGTTTTTACCAGCTGTAGAAAGCAAGCCTTAATAATACACGTCCAGGCCTCAAGTAGTGAATGAGAAAATGGTGACTAGTTGCGCTTAGTTCTGGTGCCAAGCATTTTTCTTTATGTGGGCCCTCTCAAGTGGTGTCTGCCGCCAGGGGGCTATGGAGTCATAAGCTGCTCCACACGAGCTCTCGCTTTTGCGACTTTTCATGCGGAAAAAGGCCATTCACCTTTCTTAGTTGTGCGTCAACAACACCGGCAAGTCACAAGGAATCTCCCGTTGCCACGTTTGCCTGGTGAGTGCATTTTACGCACGCCAAGATTTCAAGCAATTAAAATATCGCATCAGGCTAAGCCTCACGAGAGCAACGTTCCAAGGCCGGCGGAGGAGAAGCGCCTCGAGGAGCCAGTGGCACATGCCCGCACCACGCGCATGAGCAGCAGCACGAGCTCTCCTCGGCAAGCTGCGGCTGGACAAGAGCTCCACGAGCCGGTCCAGCCGCAGCTGCTCGTCGCTGACGCAAGCTCCCACTACCCCACGATGAACCAAGCACCTGACGCGGCGATGCACGCGCAAAGCAAAGAACAAAACGAGGAAGACAACGCTATGCACACCGACTCCACCGAAGAAAGCGGCTCGCCACGAAGTGGACATACGATGAAATAGCGGCAGAACAATCGATTTGCAGCATCAATGGAAAGTGACCGAAATGAAACGAAACAAGACCGCCGCCACTCATGGAGCACCACCAGCCGCACAACCCACCTCCCAGCACTCGGCCCCGGAGACGGCGCAGCAAAAACGTTCCCGGATGCCACCATTGCCCGTAGACGACACGAAAATCATTTATCGCCCACAAGCCGGCCTTCAACTCTCAAAATGGTCCCTCGCAGAAATTACTAACGCCATCGGAAGAGCAAGCAAAATCATGCAGAAGGAATTCTACGACAATGTTCGCATTCAAGTGCAGCGCATCGAAAACCTCGTCATTGCAAGTACTCCAAGGAAAGATCTCGCTTTCGACTTTCTGGGAGAAATCAGCAGCATACAACTAGGACGAGACATATTCACCGTGCGAGCCCATGTGAAAACACCAGAATGGATCAGCAGGGGAGTCATCAGCGGCGTTCCACCGAATACCAGTCCCGGAGAACTCATGGACGGACTCCGCGTGCCAGAGAGATATACCGTTGTTGCAGCCCGAATGCTGGGAAAATCGTCTGCAGCCGTGATCTACTTTAACGGCCCCCATGTACCGTTCAACGTGACATATCAGAGTGGGGACTATCGTTGCCGGCCCTATCGCAAGACAGTACAGCACTGCCGTTCCTGCGGGGAGCTGGGTCACCGCCAAGACATATGCCCGCATCCAGGTCAAAACTTCTGCCACAAATGCGGCCAGACAAATCAACTACCTCATGACCACGAGTGCCGGCCTTACTGCAAAATCTGCAAACAACCGCATGAGGCAGGAACAGACTGCAGGCAGAAGCTGAAGCCAGGACCACCCCCCCCACAAGGTTCGGCCAGCAATGGGAAGTAAAGAGCCAAGATCCACGGAGCGGATGGCGGCCCCGCACAGAAGACTTCCCGGATCTACAAGCAGCCAATAGCACCACTTCAAATAACAGCAATATAACAACGCGCAGAGAAAGAAGCAGAGAGACAGATCCAGAGCCATTCGCAATCTCGATCCGGCTCGCGAGCTCCATCCCAAAAGAGAGTAAGCTACGCCAATGTGGCAAGCGAATCTGGAAGAAGCTCCGAAGATGAAGCTGCCATCAAAGCCTTAGAGATGAAGATCCAAAGCCAGCAAACACTCATTGATAAGCTGCTCCAGCGCTGTCGAGAGCAGAAGCTGCTAAACGCCCTCCACAACAAGTGCTACTCACAGAGGAGCGAGTCATTCAGCTAACTGAAGACAGAATAGCCGCACTTGAACAGAGGATCATGGCAAACATACAGCAGGTCGTCGCGGCAGAAATCCAGAAAGCCATAGCGCCTTTTGCGGAGCAAGCATCCCACAACACGGTAATCTTTGACAACTTCGTCGCATACGCCAGGAAGAACTACATCACCAAAACGACGCTCGACTCAATCCTCAGCCCTATAGTTGCGGCGCGGAAAAGGCACGAAAAGATAGCCATGACGCTTCCCGTTCTTGCTCATTAAGTCGAGAAGAGCTCTCTGACATTGAATCTATCGAAGATGGCAGTCCAAACTAACGGCACCACCAGACGTCTTTCAAACCAAAATCTGGCAATGGAACTGTAGATCTATCAGGCGCAAAATCCCTAACCTCCTAGAACTCACTAAAACAAGATGAACCAGATGCGATAGCCCTCCAGGAAACGTACAGCACTAACATTCGCCTTCAAGGATATAACGCCTTCAGCAGAACAGAGCGCACCGCCAGTCCTGACTAAAAAGACCCTTACCGCCCAATTGCACGAAATCATGGACACCAACGTGGACCATTACACTTGTCGAAATCTTACCTGGCAGAAAGACTCAGCAAAGGTCCTCTTCATTTTAAGCGTCTACAGCCCCCCTCGAGACCAACTGGCGAACTTCGAGCAATTTATAAGGAAAATCAGGAACATCACGAAGGGCACAAAGTCGTGATCGCGGGTGGATTTTAATGCTCCTCACACGGTGTGGGGGGTACCCGTCAACAACCAGGAAAGGGACCCGCATACATGACGCCGCCCAATCTCACAATTTAAGTCTCTGGAACGATCCGCTGCAACCAACCCGAGTAGGAAACAGCGTCTCCAGAGACACTAATCCCGACCTCACCTTTACCCACGGCATCCACCAGGCAGAGTGGACCCGACTGGAGGAGACGTTAGGAAGTGATCATCACATACTACAACTCGAGATAAGCCACCGAAAAAGAACCATTCGGTCCGGGACAGCAAAGATCACAGATTGGAAAGCCTTCCGTACCGACGTCAATCCTGGAAACATCGAAGAAATTGACAAATGGCTTTCTAAGATACTTGAAAAAGCGGAGGAGCACACAAAAATAATTCAACTGAACACAGATATTCCCGCTGTTGACCTACACCTTCCCACCTTTGGGAAGCAAGAAGAAGGCCTCCTCAAACGGTGGAAAAGACAAAAGCACAACAGAAAACTCAAGCTGAAAATCGCAGCCATCACTAAGAAGCCGAAGAATATGGCGCCCTCCTCTACCGGCAAAATTGGGACAAGGCATTGTGATCCAACTTCAGGGCACCCTCAGCACAAAAAGGACCTGGCATATATTACGAGGCCTTCTGGCGACTACACGGACAAAAATGCAGCAAAAGCAAGACCTTCAAAAAATCGTCCATTCATACGCAGGCACCCAACAAGACATACTAGATGAGATTCAACGCAAGTTTTCCGGTGACATCCCATCGAGTCCGACAAGTACTGATCCGTTACCGTGGCCAACATAATCCCGGACCTCGATATGACCCTTCACAAAAAGCTGAAATGGAGGCAGCCCTGGCCAAACTCACAAGGAATACTTCGCCCGGCAAAGACAAGATTACCAATAAGCTCCTCCGTAACCTACCTCCAAACGCAACAGAAAGCGCTCCTAGAGTATTTTAACGTATGTTGGGAAACAGGCGAACTACCGGCAACGTGGAAGCACTTCGGATGTGACAATGATTCCTAAGCCAAACAAGCCTCTACGTATTGAGGAATCTTCGCCCTATATCACTGACTTCCTGCGCGGGTAAACTTCTTGAGCACATGGTCCACGATCGGCTCACGCCATATCTCGAGGACAACGGTACATACCGGACACGATGTTTGGGTTCCGACAGCATCTGTCTACCCAAGACATCCTTCTGCTTCTGAAGGAGGACATCATAGACCGCTTGGATCGCCATCACAAGTCCTGTATACTCGCTATCGACGTCAAGGGCGCTTTTGACAATGTCAAGCATGAAAAGATCCTCGAAAATCTGGCAAAGTACCAATTGCTGGCCCCAAAGCTTACAATTATGTTCGAAACTTTCTCACGAATCGCACGGCAACGGTGGGCATCGGCAACCTTCGAGGCGCAAAATTCCACCTACCAAACAAAGGCACGCCTCAAGGTTCAGTGGTCTCCCCGCTGCTTTTTAACATCGCCATGCTGCACCTGCCAAAGAAACTTCAGACTATCGAAGGACTAAGGCATGCTCTTTACGCAGACGACCTCACGCTGTGGATGAGAGCGCCTACAACTGGGAGACAACAGGACGCCCTGCAGGAGGCTATCGACGTGATAGTAAACTACTTGGACTCTTGCGGCCTCCAGTGCGCTCCGGAGAAGTCCGAACTTCTCGTGCTGAAGGCTCGAACTCGAGGACGACCACCCAAACTTCTTGATCCGGATCCCAGCGTCACTCTTTACGGAGTGGAAATTCCCAGGGTCAACTCCCTTCGTGTACTGGGTCTTACCATACACAAGGATGGATCGGGTGCAGCTCATCTTCCCAAGCTACAGCAAACGGTGACACAAGTCACCCACCTCGTTAAAAGAATCACGAATCAACGAAGGGGGCTCAAAGAACAAGACACCTTACGGATCATTCAAGCATTAATAACCAGTAGGATCACGTATGGGCACCCCATACTTAGCCTAAAAAACGCTGAAATAAACAAATTGGACATAATTATTAGGAAAGCAACCAAGACTGCTCTAGGCCTTCCTTTCATGGCATCCACCGGACAAGCTCCTTAAATTAGGCGTACATAATACGTGGGAGGGAGATGGTCGAAGCCCACAAGCCAGCCAACTCGAACGCCTCAAGCTCACTCTACAGGCAGAGCAGTACTCCGTTTCCTCAACTTACAGTGAAACCTACATCGCGGACACCGACCAAAAAGCGAGACTACCATCGGAACTCCGAGAGACAATCTGTATAGCACGCATACACGTAACATGCATCCCACTTACCACAAAGAAAGAAGACAGGCAAGATCGAAGGCACTCCTCCGAAAATATGAAAAGGATCCTAACACCAGATACACAGACGCTGCTCGATATCCAGACCACAACTGCTTTCGCAATAAGCGTCACGGACCACGAGGCAGGGATTGACGTCGGCAACAATACCGGCTCGTAACCCCGAAACTGCAGAAAGAAGCAGCCATCGCCTTGGTAATGACGACCTGCAGCGAACCCGAGCACTGATATTCACCGACTCCCAAGCGGCATGTCGGAACTTCAGAAAGGACGCGTGTCCGCGACGGCTCTTAATATCTTAAAGACGCGCCCCCAACTTTCCTGACACCCTACGTCACCTGGATCCCGGGGCATGAAGGGATGGCGGGAACGAAGCAGCGCACGCTGCAAGCCGAGAGCACGCCAGCCGGGCCTTCCTGCCACCCAACATCGTGCTGCAACGGGCGCAGCAGACGTACCCATCACCTACAGGGGCCATACTTCAGCAACTACCGACTTGAGCGGAGGAGATATCCCCCACCACACCCCGACCCTCACCAAGGAAGAGAGCGTAATCTTTCGTCGGCTCCAAACAAACACGTACACACACGGAATAATCATGAACCGCTCTACCCCCACGCAATTTTCATATCTCTGCCCTTACTGCGACATAACCCGACACCTTGGCACACAATGATCCTGGAGTGCCCTTGCGATGACCGCCGCCCAGACCCACCTGTGGATAGCCGAGCATCCTCAAACAACCCTGACTGCCGCACCACAATATATTGCAAGCGCCATCATACCACCGGTGACCACGACATCGCTGAAAAGTGGGAGGCACTGCTCGTCTACTAGGATCCGGAGAAGACCAGTAAGAATCTGGTGAACCGGCGAAGACGGCAGCCACCGCCAGAGGTTTCCTGGACTGAGGAGACCTACCACCTCGGACCGGCAAGGATCAAGTCCTGGCTAGTCTTTTCAGCAAATAAACGTTTATTTCTCTCTCTCTTTCAGGACGACGATCGCGCGGGAAACCTGCCACGTTGATGCAGACCGATAGCGACCACGGAAAGAGCAGATATGGTCATTATGAAGGAAGGAAAAAATTGTATAAGAGATCGTGTCAGCGCAAAACGCACTGGATGAGAGTGGCTCCCTCTTCACAGGTGTCCATATGTGTCCTCCAACACCTGTCCCCTCATAAAATTGGCCTATAGGCTCATTGCAGTGTCCCTCCCTACGGTAATCTTTAGTAAAAGCGGAAAGATTATTGCGCGGATTTGAGGATAGACCTGAGCGGTGGGTTTTGGAGCCTCGGCTTCGTGTTCTTTCATTTTTCTAATCGGCATTAACCTGCTATAGCCTAGCTGGTGCAGGGTTGTTCCCCTTTTTATATACGTTGATTTTGTTTTTGTAGGGAACATTAATTTTTCCCCTTTTTTCCATATGCGCCCTTCCCCACCTGGCCCCCCATAACCAGCCGCAGCTGATCCTCCAAGGCGGGGCTGGACAGCAAGATCTCCCATTGCTCGCTAGGGAAGAGGGTGGGGTTATTAGGCGAGGGGAAAATGAGATGTCCTTTCGTGGTGGCTTGATTAGCATGGCTCGCATTGCCAGAAAATGCGTCTTTTGCGTATCGCTCAACCATTGTAGTAACACCCTTGCACTAATAACGAGGCTGTGTCCATATTGTTGTCCGGCGATACAATAAGTAGTGCACTAAATCTACGTGCGTAGGCTATTCACGAAATATTCCGTGTGCCACTAATTCGCTCTTTCTATCCTAAGATTGGGACCTATGCCAGCCTAATCTTAAAAATTCGAATCTCGTTCAGCGGTGCTCCTATGTCTTCAGAACTGGAGCTATATTATGGGCTACGCTATTCTGAGCGGGCGTCTTCTCGGCAACGGCAAGTTTATTAGGTACACTGGTGCAATAAAATCATTTGCAGTTCATCAGAAACCATTGGCAAAACAGAGAACACACCTCTGAACCGAAGCGCCAAGTATACCCCAAATAAATGTAAAGAAAGATTGATTGCATATTCGAAGCCAAAATAGAGTTCTTTATTGTCATTTTAACACCACATACAGCATCACTTTTTACCCATGACTTTTTGTGATGCCGCATTACCGTTAGTGTGCCTAATACGCTTAATTCGTGAAGCTTAGATAGAAAGCAGCCATTTTCTAAAATGCGTCATGACTTTATAAAGTGAAATTTATTCGGAATTGCTGGAGATCGGAGCCTTTTTTTTTTTTTTTGCAGCGACTTCAGCGAGGAAACTCTGCTGAAGATTCGGCAGGTATAACAACACGTTTCATGCTCTGGTTCAGGAAAAGGAGTGTTCTACCTATTTCCCGCCGAAACCTACACCTTCACGGTAAGCAATCGACTCAGAAATAAGTAACGACCACTTGTGAACACGTGATGCGGGTAATTCTTTGGAAGGCCTAGCTGACCGTTAGCGCATATAGGGCTCCTGCGCTAGAGCGATGATGATGATGATGATGGATGTGGTGGTGTGGTGGTGATGATGATGATGATTAGAGGCCCTCTTATTGTATCGGGACGTCGGTTGCTACCAACCGACTTGCCTGTGTTATTCTACTTATTTACCCTAACCTTAACTAACCTAGTGGGTCAGCCACCTCCCCCCGTCACCGGTTTTAAACTCCCATTTATTCCCCCCCCCCTACCTGCCCTTGCAGACCTGTTTACCTCCCCTTCTTCTGTTCTAAATTCTAATTCGGTATATTACTCTTCCTACGTCACACTCTCTCCCCTACTTTTCTTCTAACACCACTCCAGCCGCCTCTTCGTCTCCTCTATGGCCCTGAAGTTGAGGCTCCCCCTCACACCAAATCCCAAAGCCTCCGTCAACGTCGCTTCCCCATCGTCCCGTCGCGATCGTATCTCTGTGCAGTCTAAGACAACATGCCCTACGGTTTCCGGATTCCTGCCGCAGCATACACAAGTTTCGTCCTGTTGCCTGTAGTTATCCGTTTGTTCCCGTGTTGTCATACACCCCGCCTGTGCTCCAAAGAGCAATGCAATGCCTCGCGTATTGCCATAGAAACATTCATTCCTGATTTCGAGCTTCCCTGTTCTATAAGCCTCCAATGTTCTTTTTCCTTCCATTCTCTGCACCCAATTCGTCGTCTCTGCTGCTTTTACCTGCTTTCTAACTGTTGTGTATACCCCACCTTCCCCTACCGAATTTCCGTACCGCGTGGTCAGCTGTCTGGTCCTCCGTCTCCACCACGTTTCCATGATCCTCATTACAGGTACCTAAACACTCTCGCGTCCCATTTTTTCTCCTCATTTTCTCCAACAACCTGACAAACATTTTGAGTTTGATACTTTTTTTCGCAACTGTGATGTATGAAAACATTTAAAAACTGGTGTTCTTGGAAAGTGCATTAAATAATGGGCATTTTATGTTGCTTAAATTAGCGGCCAACCAATATGTTTAGCAGAAAAAAACGCTTCCGTAGACCCCTAAAAATCGGTCAATTTCCCGCGGTAATGATAGAGTTATTCTGCCGCAGGGCATAGGCAAGGGGTGTGGTTAAAGGGAGGGGGGAAAGGTAGGTATTGGATGATGATGAGGTAGCGTGATTAGATGAGCATGGGTGCACAGTTAAGGTGATTGGAACATGTTAATTCGCGTTCTATGCCTTGTAACAATGAAACTGCTCCAAGTGTTTTATTTCCAACATTGTGGGAGTTCGGGGACTCGCACGGAACGGAAAATCCAGGAGAAATTGTTGGTAAATACAAGTCTGCGGGTTGGCCAGTCCTGGCGAATCCATTTCTGTGCCTCCGCTCCAGTTGTCACTTAGGAGGGGAATCTTGAGTCGTACTTCCACGCAGTTCTCACCATTCGGAATAGATCTCCATGTCATTTCTCGGTTTGTTGTTGTCCAACAGCTTTATCGAATGCCTCTTTGCCAATCCCACAGAGCGGGTCATTTTATGTCGGCCATCGTCATAATCACCAGATGCCGTAGAGTTTCTCACTAGCTTAAACTCTACGCCAGATGCATCCTTCTTTCATGGGTCATCATCGTCGACATGGTTTTCATCGTCACCATCATCACCATCGTCATCGCGTCGTCGTCGTCGTCGTCCAGCCTGCTTGACGACGACGCCACCCATGCTCAGCAGGGCATGCGCAGTGCTCAATTTCATCGCCGTACGTCACAGTTAGTGCTAAGCCGAAAAGCACCGGCCACCCCGGTTGTGCAGCTTCCCTTGACTTCGACCACGGAGAGGGACGCGACCAGTACGAGTGTGACAAAGCGGGCCGGCAGGAGGAAAGCGACGACGTGGCCGCTGCGGCACAACAAGACCGTGCCGGCAACCCCAACGGCTGCGGGCGGCCGACAGCAGCGGCGGCCACGGCCCGAGTTTCCCTGGCCTGCGGTGGCCGCAAGGGGATTTACGTCGGCGGCGAAATGGCAGGGGCCGGTGCTACATGTTCGTGCCGCTGCACGGACACGTTGCTGCACCGTCCCTGCCAAGAGAAGCCGAGAACGCCGCCTACGACCTGTGTGCGCCACCCCTTCGGAGCATGGTGCCGTCCCAATGGTGCATCCCGGAATACCATCCCACGGGGACGCCTCGCGGCTCACGGTCCACCGCGTGTACAGCGCTGGCAACGTGGGCGTCATGGCAGTGGCCTGGATGTACGCGCTGTACAGGCCAGGTCGGGGCTGTCGTTCAAGGCTTCGCGGTCTCGACCCTCTTCGTTCTCTTCTGGGTGGCATTTGCTTGCATTCGCTTTCCGGCGTTCTGCTACCCGTGTGTGCTCCGCTCAACCCGAACGATTCAGACCCAAACTCTGAAATCGCTTTGTTCCCCTTCGTATTTGAGTGCAGCCAAGGATAATGTACGTTCTTTTGCTCAGGCAGATAATGGTTGAGGCCTTCGATGATAAAAGAAGCTTTGAAACTGTGGGTGGCTGAATTAAAGGTTTGAACGCTTCCGGTTGTGTCTTTCGTGCGCGCGATAAATATTGGCCCGTTTGCGTACGATCTTTGCCGTGGTCCCTTCGTTGTCTCATCAAACTCGTGCTTATTAGATGCTGGCCAGTATTGTACAGCAGGCATTCTATAGGCAGACCCACGCTGCTAATATTTGTATTATGTCGCTTTCTTTCTTCTATACGACCTATTTAGAAGCTTTGCTTTCGCTGGCGGTGTGATAGCAGCAGGGGTGCAGAGATACAAAATTTAATAGGTTTTAGACTTTAGCCCCGGATGTCACTTCCATTTTCTTTATTTTCATTTATCGTCAATTCAGTCAGGGCGACCCATGCTAAGTAGTCATATGCTGACTAACGTTCAGGTGACACAGCCCGCCAAAGAAAGCCAAGGGAAGGGAAGGAAAGTGTTCAGGAGGAACATACGGAAGGATTTTTTGTGAAGTACGACTGGAAAGTTGCGATAATTTTCTGAACGTGCGCTACCACCACACAACATCGGTGATCTAAAATCGACGAAACAACTTTTTCTGGTGACTGTGGCGCGCAGAGTGTACACGGGCGCGCTGGCTATGAGATGGTAGCGAAGAGGTACTAAAATTATCGAAGCAGTACTGTACTGTAATTTATTATGGCTTTGATAATGGCGGTGGTGATTATGTTCAAACGCCTGTGACGTTCTTTTTATACCGCTGAAGCTATCAACATCACGACGTTGCAGCCGTCTACGGAGGCTGTTGAGAAACAATCCAAGTCGCAATTTGTCCAATATGCGCGTGTATATACTTGTGCGCGATTGGCAGAAAACACTGAAGCGACCTTCCACCACAGTATCGGCACTGCTAGTTCGTGTGCGCTTAAGAATTCACCTAAAGTTATATTATGCCCAGGCCCCCACAAGCTTTTGGTACTCAGTTTTGAAAATCAAGAACCCGCCAAACAATACTATGTTCCTGAAAGTTCACTTAGCTGAACATATTTACCTGGAGTATATGTCATAATCGCATGGCTATTTGAAGATATTGATAGTTACAATGATTTATACAACCTTGAACTGGGTATGTTGATTTGTTGTAAGCAAATAGATTTTGGTCGCAGTTTTCTCGGGAAATTACAGGGACAAACAGTCTCTGTGTTAGCGACTCTGTGCTTGCGATCCTGCTATGAGCGTATTGTTGTCGGTGATAGCATTGCGACGACGTCCTACGTGTGTTTTATTTTCCAGTAGAAACCTGCGCCCTAATATTCTTTCTTGAGCTGCAGAAACGGCAGCTCTTTCGACGAATCTGTTGGAAGCTACGTGAACGCAGCCATCCACTGTGACATAATACAAATTGCGAAAATTGGGGCAGTGCAGGACAGCTTGTGACCCTTCCACACCAAATGAAAAAAAATATTTGTAGGACGTTTAAGCTTCGCCATAAATTGACACTGAACTGAATTTGTCCTCCTTATTGTTTGCATTGCATTAACTGGCTCAAATAAACACAAACTGTTCATCGTTCATTGGCCGGGCGATAAAGTGGTTTTTAGTTTATAAAGCCCGAAAGAAGAAAAACTACCATGGCGGTTTGCGGAGGCCGCGCCAACTCCAGCGGTGACGTAAATACAAGATGTCTACGTGATTGGGCGATGTCCAAGATTACAATTCAAACGAGTTTCGGTTGTTCTCTGCATCCTCCTTTGCCAATTTATTATGACGTTTCGTATGACGTAAAAACGAGATGGATGGCTTGACTTTGCGCTACTGCACGCTCGGACCTCCGACAAAGCACGGCTGGGGCGGCGGCGCAGTGGTTAGTTGCCCGCCGGGGCGGCAGGTTGTTGTTTCTGTGAAACAACATCCTTGGCATCCGAAGTTATCGTTGGATGGGCATCCGCGATGTCTAAGTAATCCGTATATCGTGCTTCTGCCATGTTTAGGCTGAAAATGCGTCAGGTAAGCTTACCAGCACGGCTAGGAATCGTAACAATCACTAGCCGAGGCGTACGAGTGAATGAACGCCCTTCGCGTCACCGCAGACGCTCAAGCGATGCACGTTTCCCCCTCATCTTTGGGAGCTTGCCTGGTTCGTGCCTGTATCGTAAGAGGCGTGTTAGCACCAGGCCACGGGTAGGCTGTTCGGGACTGTGCCCGGAAGCAGTAAGTGCTTATGGCAACCCCACGCCAACGAGAACTCCCAGCGCGTCGCCAGTGTCTGTCTGCACGGGTTCTGCGAACTCGCTCGTTTAGTAATGAACGTTAGAGATCAAAAATGGTGAATTCAGTATTGCTTCTGCTGCCTGCTTCCTGCTGCTGCTTGTCTATCGAGGAGCTCCAGTGGAGTTGTTAGACCGTTCGCTTGTAAAGGCTGCGGCTCCATACGGCTGTGCTTCAGTAAGTAGTACCCGGGCAGTTTTCGGATTCGGGGTTTGGTGCTTGAACGCGACGACCGGCTTTAAAACTACTGACCCACGCCAATGTTAACCAGCGTGCGGCGAAATTGCTGAATTGGGATGGGGCGTTCCGTCGGGTGGCGCTGAATTCAAACATAAAAGATCGAGTTACTATGTAATCCGGAGTAGATACGATTGTAATTATGGGCAGCTCTATAAAGGCTTGGAGGGTATTGAGTGCCTCCGGGGGTGCTCTTCTCAAGAGGTAGTGTTGCCAGGCTTCTTGGGAATCAATGATACAGTTAGGCGAGTGGTCGGTGTGCGAGAAAATGCCGCGAGGGCAGTGGCAATGGCTTACAGCAGAGGTTGAAGAGAGATTAAGGTGGCTATAGCTGCATGGAGAACGGTGTTCGTTCTTTCGGAGACTGCCAGTGTCGCGCTGGGAAATGCTGGGTTTGCTACGATGTCGTCGTGGTGAGAATCGGGTGCCGAAAGGCATTTCCTTGGAGGTGTCGTACTCGGTCTTCTCGTCGACCGCGGTCGTATCCGGGATGCGTGTGACATGGAATGGCTGCCACTTAGATATTGGTCATGATATCGGGAGGTAGTGGACTAATTATAATATGGTTGTGCATAGATAGTTTGCGCGGTACTAAAGAGTGTTTCACAACATTTGTACCTGCAATTTTACTACTGAAAAAGTAAAGTTTTGGTGGAGTAAATTTGCGTTGTAATACGATATGTTTTGCTAAGGCTTTAATGTGGGAGTAAATAATGTGGTGAGTAGAACATTGACAGCAAAATGAGCAAATTCTTCCTTTGAGACGGCGGCGACATTGTTTATGGGTTAGGCAAGTGGCAATGGAAAGTAGCTCACAAAATGTATTAGAGAAAAGACACAAAGTTGATGCTTTTCGTCCTATTCACACGCGGTCACTGTCACTCAAAATAAACTAGGGCGCACGGGCTAACTTCGGGCAACCCACTTTCAGCTAGTATGGTCAAGGAAACCTGTAAGTCAAGGGAGAGCAAAGATAATGCAATACGGATGGTACAGTTAACAGTTTTTATTAGCTTTTATTCCCCCGAAAGTTTTACCCATAAAAACATTTTACGCGCCAAAAGAAAAATATTGCCTCTCATCCAAAAAACAACTCTTGCTTGTGGATAGAAAATGTTGCCTTCACTCCTTTTTTTTCATTCTGCCTCAATTCCCGTATTCCTTGAAGTAGCTGCCGCGCCCGCCTCACACGCGAGAAGATGGCTCTTTCACCGAACGACTCAGCGTTCCATTCGATCGAAGATGACGGACGTCAACTTCCAACCTAAGCACAGAGACAGCGCGGGACTTGTTTGACTCGGCGTCCCTAAACATCAGTCGGGAGCCATACCATTTCACTCCCAATTTCCGCTTTTGGGAGGCGTTGCCGTGTGCGACCACTGTGGTACCTATTCTTCGTTCTGCACGTAACCGTCTTTAACTTCGAAGAAAATTTGCTGCATGACTAATACTGCGAGGTCACGATCGTGGGGAGACAACTGGCGCAGTTCTAACACGACACGGCCGCAAAACAAAGCATTGGCGTCGCTCTCGCAAAGATCTGGGAACATGCGACGGCGGCTGTGGGGCGCGTCTGTCGGATTTTAGCTTTCAGGGTCCGTTCCGCTGCCTTCGGTACTGCTGGGTTCTTCATTTCCGGTGTGATGGCCGCTGGTGTCGTACGAATCGTTACAAGCCATCGATGAGCTGAGCTCGTTCTTGATACTGAAAGATAAGAGTGACATCCACTAAGTATGCGAATGTTGCATTGGTATAATCAACATGATGGAATAATTATGTTTCCCCGCAAGAAGCACCAGTCTGGTATGGTGCACCAATACTTTCTACGGCAGCATTCCCGCGGTTGCAACTTTATGTCCTCACTTGCGCTATATATTGTCGACCGAATTTCAACATTCTCTGGAAGAATTCAAAATCGAACTTAGTTCATATAAACTGAACACCCCAAAAGCCCTCTAAACTTATTGTCTCGGAAGAAAGCATTTGTATGCAGTTGCGTCCACCGCCATGAGCTATCTCACTGAATATGAAGCATCATGCACCTATGTTTAATAAAAAAAGCCTTATTTGCCCGAAGAAGCAGAAAACCCTGTGTTGTGAGCAGCCGACAGTCCGTAAATTATCCGTACCTTTCTCTCAAACAGAACACAAACGGAGGCGTTTGGGAACGCGACCTTGACCAAGCACACGCGGTTACAGGCAGGAATGATAACAACTATTCTATACCACCGTTTGTAACACGAAAGTGTTTTGTTCCCGGTTACACGAAGATTTCGCTGACGTCATATCCGTCACGGAAGTGACGCCGGTACAACGAAGCAAGCGGCCTGTAAAGGGTGCACCCCTGTACACAGGGTCTTCTGGCGGGGAAGTAACCTTTAGCACTAAAGAGTAACTTATATTACGGTTGTTCGTTTTCGCGTTTTATATTCTAACACGACAGTGCTTTATGCCGCGATAAGCCTAGATTTTCACTGACCTCATACCCGTCACGAAAATGACGCCAGTACACCTTTGCCGAAGCTACCCGCCAGAGGGACGTGGCGCGCCACGCACACCCATAAGACAGCCGCCGATCCGCAAATCATGCTCAGCTGCAGATTTCGCTGCACATTTCACTTTCATGTTTTGCTTTTCTGATGGAGGCAAAGAGCAAAAACGTCCGCGTGTACGAGATTTCGGCGCACATTAAAGATTCCAAGTGGTCAAAATTAATCCGTAGCTCTCCTGCAAGATACCCAACTACACATTTATGGATCCAGCTATACCTCATTATACTCCATGCCACAATCAAAAAACCCCGGGACAGACTGCGATCTTAGTGCATAATTCCTGCCAAGCGGTACAACACCGCTGGGATGACGCTAGCAATGAAACCAGAGAAGTCATCATTGCACGTATTACAACCCCAGGCGGAAAACCTATGTTGATTGCGTCGGTGTATCACAAACCGAACCCGGGCGCCATCCCTTCCACTCTGTATTATTGGATACCCCATCTTCTCTCTTAAGTTTTCAGGCCCCATCATTATAGGGGGTGATTTTAACGCCCGAAATACCCTCTGGGGTTATTCCTCCTCGAACCACCGGGGCCGGCTCTTAGAGCAAACCCTCGAATTCGGGCACTTGCAACTCCGCAATGAACATGGAGTCCCCACCCGTATTGGCCTCCACCATTCCCAGGGCGATACAGCACCGGACTTGACCATCACCACCCCCGGAGCAGTGAAGACATGGCGCACACTAGACAGTACCTGGGGAAGTGATCATTACCCGATTCTGCTTCAAATTAACGGCAAGAAATTAAGAACGAGCACGACATACCATCGCGTAAACTGGAACTCTTTTCGCGAGCGATTCGTGGTTGGCCCCCATTCAACCTTGGATGACTTCGTCACGTCCTTGAACATGACCCGTTCGCTCGCTACTGAAACGATCACCAGTACCGCTGAAATTGACCGCCTGGATTCGCACATGTTTCAGCTTCTTCACAAGGCTGAACGTCTTACCAAGCGTTATAGAACACAAAGCAAACGTCACCATCATTTGATGCAGTTGAAACATCATTACCGTGTTATTCGGGAATATCAACTTCCGCTTCAAAGTGAGAATTGGCACAATTTCTGCCAGGAACTTGGCCACGAGAGCGGACTGTCTCGACTATGGCGAATTTTTCGCGGTATGAACAGTCGTGCGAAGACCCGCCTCCCAATACTGGACGAGATGTGTCTTCAAATGAACTACCGTCAAGTGGAAGACACCCTTATCCACACATTTTTTCCGCACACTGTGGATGATCCTTCCACTCTCTTGGCTCTTCCTGTCATCGACATCGACCACTCACTTCAAGAACTTGATTCCCCTTTTACCATGGGAGAATTACAGATCGCCATTTCGCAGGGAAGACCAAAGTCGGCGCCAGGGCCATGATCCAAGTGGCAAGACCTCCGCAATCTCCCCCGCAAGGCCTAGATGTTCTACTGCAATTGGTGAACAAGCTATAGGACTCAGGTGAGGTCCCTGACTCTCTCCGGGTCACGATCATCCACCCTATTCCCAAACCTGGCAAGGATTCTCGCAATCCCCAGCACCTCCGTCCTATTTCACTAACTCCCGTCACCTGTAAGCTTATTGAACGACTTATCAATAATAGGCTTGTTTATCATCTCGAACGTACAGGCTGGTTTCATCCTGCACTCACAGGTTTTCGTCCTCACATTGGTACTCATGATTACTTGTGGCTGCTTAGACGCGTAATTAATAGGACATCCCGCAAGGAATTGCCTGATTATGTCCTCGCACTAGATATTCATAAAGCCTTTGACAACGTTAGTCAACCAGGCATTTTACAAGAACTCGCGCTTGCCTTTCCGAGTCAGAAGGCTCAAGCCTGGATTAGGCACTTCCTCCAGCACCGCCCGATTCGTCTCAACCCCCAAACACATCTTCCTACCACTTACTATCTTGATAGGGGTGTCCCTCAGGGATCAATCTTAGGGCCTCTACTTTTCAATCTGGCGATGAACCGCGTAGCTCGTACTCTGGAGCAAGACACTTCCGCCCGGTTTGCTTTCTACGCAGACGATGTTGTAGTATGGACCGAGGCCAGCGATTCCCTTCCAAAGAGACCATGCAGTCTGAACTGACAGCTGCGATCTTCAGCCTGGAGAACAGCTTGTCACGCTTCCAACTACAGTTATCTCCGGCCAAAACGGAACTGCTCAGCGTCGACGGTAAACGTGCAACAAATAAGGACCAGATCATCTCTCTTCAAGTAGGAGAGACTCTAATAAAATCTCATAATGGCACTATTCGTCTGCTGGGTCTCCCCGTTCGCAGTTGCAACAGCCCGAAACAATGGATAGCCCACCTTAGGAAGACCTGGCGTCCTACTTTGCACTTGGTCACCCGGTTGTCCAATAAATACGGTGGGGCACACCAACACGCTTGTACCATGCTCGCTCGTGCAGTGGCACATGGACGATTAAGCTACGGCTTCCCGGTGTATGATCTACGGCCATCCCATGTTAATGCCCTACACAAGCTAAATCGCCATCTTCTCCGCGTAATTAGTGGCCTTCATAACTTCACGCGAGTCGATATACTGCATTAAGTGGTCCCCCTTCCGCCCCTTCATACCCTTATAGAGGAAACCAAGCTGCGATTCCAGCGTAATGTGGAGCATTCTCCTCAGGGACGAGTGCTTACCGAATGGGATCAGCTAAAAAGTGACTATAACCAAACGAACTTTTCGCCGATGTTGAAACCGAGTGGGGGCACCCGATCTGAGCTCCGTGGCCTCCGACATACGAGTGGTAGCGAGTATGATGCGAGCGGCCCGCCGCTGTTGCAGCCGTGAGAAGTCCAGAAGCCGTAGAATAACGTAACTGTTTACTTATACGCGAGAGGTGATCGAAGCAAAAAACAATGCCCCGGGGACGAGGTTACAATACAGACTCGAGCAGAGCGACAGCATGGATCGAGCTCTAACAGGAATGGTTTACAGCGCTTGCGGGGGTCTATTTTATACCCAAAAGCGTCAACGGTCAAAACAGCCAACAAAGTCAACCACGCCCACGAACGTCACAGACACACACACGCTCTTTCAGAGTTCGTGACGGTCGGGTAGCCTTGGGCGCACGTTGAGCCGATAGAGGGGAGAGAGGAGGACTCAGTTGCCGATCGACGGGGCCTCTGTGTCCTTGAAGATCGTTGAGACGAGCCTCGGCGGCAGCCGCCGAAGTTTCGGAATGCGCCGAGAGCGAAGCGTCTGAGCCGGGCTTGTCGAACCTTGTCACCGACATGGTGGCCCTGACGGCAGAAAGCGCACGCAGTGGCTTCGCCACACAGCCGAGGAGTGAGCGGGGAAGTATGCCGGCGCTGGCCCATTCGTAACAGCTTTTCCGCGGGGGTCCGAGATCCCGATGGTAAGGGTCTTCAACACGGTTGTCCGGAGGGATGCTTTACGAAGTGAAGTGCTCGGCAGACACTCGACTCCAGGCTGGCTGTACGACACCGTGGGAGCTTCACCGGGGCGGTCATGGACGAGTAGGGCTCCCAAAACGTCATGGCTTGGTCTGGCAAGCAACCGAACAATACAGGAAGACACAACGGCATCGCTCAAGTGCGAAGACAAATCCACACTGAAGATCTACAGGCTTTAGTGCGATAAATCGCTAAGAACTAACTACCTAGTTATATTTTTATACCAGCAGTACTTTAGACAAGTGCACAAACTGAAAGGTGACATCGCGTGATTGGGAATGTCCCACACAACAAAAAAAACTATCGTAAAGGGCGAAACCCTGCTTCAGTAAAAAACAATGAATTGAGAAAGTCAGGCGTCTACAGGCCATTTCTCGCGCAGAGAGCTGAGATTTGAGCTCTCTTCATTGCCCTGAGATTTCCCACAATTTACATCGCACTTTAGGTGCACCGTTCTGTGAAAGCGCTGCGACCGGTGAAGATGACACGGTCATTTGTTCGACAAAGGCCGAGCGCACGGAGGAGCGAGCGAGATTTCCAGCGTTCGAACGTACAGCGCGCACTCCTTCTGAGGCGGCGTCCCTGGCGCGATGCGAGCTCCGGCCTTGCCTCTGGGCGTCCCCGCACTGAAACACGCGCCACAAGAACGCGCGGAAGTTTTTCCCCTCTCCTTGTTGCTCGCCTTTCGCGAACGCGTTCGGCAAGCCAACATCGGAACGCGTTTACGCTCACTCCTCTAGGCTGGTCGTTTCCGACTTCGGCTCAGCCACAGGAGACACCGGAATCCCAACTAGCTCAGCTGAGGTTGGCCCATCGTCGGGAGCCTCAGCTGGGAGTGACAAAAAGCACGCGCGCTCATTAGACACCTGGTAGCTTCGGACAGTCACCACCTCAGCGCCCCTCGCGCTTTCGGCGCCAGCCTCAGCACGCGAAGGCCGAAGCGTGTTCCCGTTCTCTTTCCTCACTGCCAGGACTACACTACAACCAGGCTGCCCTGTCTCAAAAGACGGCTCAGCCGCCCCAGACACCTGATTCTCTACGAACTCGGCTGGCCGTTGCTCGAGGTTGGCACCGAGCTGGTGGCAGGACGGAATCGGCTTTCTCAGTGGCGAGATCGTCATTACACCCAACTGAACCGTGCAAACAGTTCGCTCTCGGCTGCCGCTTTCCCACCACGTCGCTTGTTTCTGCACTGCCGTCCGAAGGAACAACCTCCGTTTCGGCAGACTCGTGCGGCCTCTCGGTGACCTCATGGTTTACGCAATCCCGCGGAATTCGCTATATAGCGAAATGTTCATGTTCAGACCGGTAGCCGCCCTCAAGGCCTCCCGCGAATTGCAACCATAAAACACCTGCCGAATCTCCAGCAACAAGACACATTTGCTTCAGTGGACTTACAGTACCCTCTTTCGTGAGCCTCCGGAAATGCCCAATCATCGCTTTCTGTCTGAGTTTCGCCATTCCTTACAGAGGTGGCGACTCTATCGTTACTCGAGCTCTTCGCAGCGAGCCCAGCTGGTTCTTTCCTCGGCAGTTTTTCAAAATTGTACCCCTTTTCGCTTAACAGCTGATCCGACCTGTTCGAGAATAGGCACTTGTACTCTGGAAGAAGTTGAGGAGATACTGCTGCCTGCGACAAGTTCACCAAACGGACCTCGATGCTGACCTTAGCAATGGCAGACGCACGTTTCGTGCTGCTAACCTTCTTCACCCAAACACACTGTCCCGTCAGCTGATCCGGTTCAACGTACGAAGGTGGACCATGTCTACCGTCGCCGCGGAGTCGCGAAGAACTCGGCACGGTTTACCGTTTACCACAAGCTCACGTACGTACGGCTCCAGAAACTGCCTGCTGTCCTCAACTGATCTAGTACGTGAAAGACGAGTTTGCCCTTCTTACAACTGGCAGCGAAAGGTCCCGTCTCGCCGCAGTGTAACACGCAGCCTGTCTGCGCGCTCCAAAAGCTTTCTTTCTGCGCTGCTATCAGCGTCTGCTCCTTCTTTCGTTATCGTGGCCAGTTTCTCTATCCACGAAACGACTTGCCAGCTCCACCGTCTTCGTGGGGAGCTCTGCCTTTCGCCCTGACTTATCAGGCTCTGCCTGAACTTTTTGGTCGTCTTTCGGCCCCTGCGCACCTCGACGTGCGACGAACTCGTCGGCTAGCTGAGCTGCCTGATCCACAGTATTTACCCCTGGACTATCTTGCACCCAGAGTCTCAGGTTTTCTGGTAGACGGCGGTAAACTGCTCAAGACCGAAGCACTCAACTACCTTGTCGTGCTCTCCGAAAGCCTTTGCCTCTTTGAGCCACTCTTCCATATTAGCCCTCAGCTTATAGGCGAACACCGAGTACGACTCACCCTTAACTTTCTCGGCTTCGCGGAATTTCTGGCGAAACGCTCTCTGCTGACAGCCAGTACTTACGCAGGAGGCTCGACGTGACTTTCTCGTGGTCCTCCGCCTCCTCCTTTGGCAAGCGGGCCATCACTTCGGATGCCTCACCTGGCAAAAGCGTAAGCAGCTTTGCGGCCATGAGTCTCGGATAAACTGGGCCCTCTCACACGTACGCTCGAAGTTGACCAAAAAAAGACCGATGGCTTCTCCTACCTTGTAGGGTCGCATTAGGTCACTCATTCGCAACGTAGGTCGCTCAGTCGCAGCAGACTGCACGCTTGGCGCCCTGCTGTCACTCTCAACTACTCAAGATACGAGATGCCTCAATGTCAAGACGTTTCATTTCCAGCATGCTTCGCTCCCGTCTCGTTCCTGTTTTTTCTCGCGCTCCAGTTCTCGCTTTTTCTCTCGCATTCTGTTTCTGCAGCCTGACGTTTAGCGGTCTCCCTGTCATTGATCAGATCAATGCACTCAGACAGCTCGTCATCGTCAGCCCAACAGGAGTATAGGCGCCGGACAGCGCCCAGAGGGCGACACAAGCCGCGACACCCAGCGCCCCCTTCGGCGATACGCGAACACTGGGTCGGTCCCCGCAAGCCGGTACGCTCCTGGCTGGGGACACTCCTCTTTTTGCAGCGCGGATTAAGCATATTAGTCGCCCCTTTTAGGCTTAAAACGAAGTAATAGATTGTAAAGTAATCCTGTCACATAGTGCATGTGAATGAAGAAGGATTTATTTGGTTGAACTGGCGTATAGGAAGGCATATAAAGGCCGCACAGGAGTGATGCCAGAAGAGAAACGCTTCGCTGCCTGCGGGGCAAACCTTCTCAAGATCAGCTGTTTTCGCTTGAAAAAAAAAACCGTAGTTATACTGTTCATCCACCAAAAGAGGGGGGCTTTGTCTGCAAATATATCAGACGTTGCGCGATGTTTCCGCCCGGGGTATTCCATCCAAGTGAGTGCACTTGCATGCGACTGCAGAACTACTAACGGGACCACATGGGAGCTACATAGGTCTTTGATCCGAATGGGATGCGGCCTACATGTAACAGTATGAAATTCACGTTTCTTGGGGTATAGCGAAAGTGCGGACGTAAATAAGTGCCCGCTCCGCCGAGAAAATTTTGGGCTTCCAGGTGTAGCCCAGTACGCAGTTGCATACATGTAAAAACACGCCCGAAAAAGAAACTCTTGCGAGAAGGCTGACACAAGAAATTCCTGAGGGCAGGGATGGGATGGTGGGAGGTGTAAGTAGAACATCTAATAGGCGTATCGTTATAAATTACGGAATATTCATATTCGCGTTTTTTTTTTTCTCTCCACGAATCGGGTTCGGCAGGAGACCTCCGTTAGGAAGGAATAGTAGCGCTTTTATTACCGTCAACACCTTTACAAGTCACGGGAGAAAAATTTAGTTCCCTGGGTGCACCCCTCACTGGTCCAGGGTGACCGCAATCACAACGGATGGGATAAATAAAGTTGTCGTTCCCGGCGCGGCGGCGCCTTTTCTGATGGAGGCGAAAAGCAAAAACGCCCGTGTGTACGAGGATTTCGGTGCACGATTAAAGATCCCAGGTGGTGAAAATTAATCCGGAGCCCTCCACTACGGCGCGCCTCATCGTCAGCGTTTTGGCTCGTTAAACGCTACAATCAATCAAATAAAGTTTGTCCTCCTCCTCGTACTCCCCGAATGCGATTTTTTTTCCTTGGTCAATTGTTCCAACTTTTAGTGCGGCACGTCGTCGCTCCTTTTTCTTTGCTTTTCAGGGCTTATGACAAAATGTCATTGTTTCTTTGAAGAAGAGGCAGTGATTTCGCTATCCAAAGGCCGACGCCCCACCCAAACCGACCTCCGCGGCCGGTCGGCAAAAACGCGGCAGATATTTGAGCATCGCTTTGAAAACCACAGCCGATGACAGTACCTAGCACAATTTTTCACCACACTAACATCCACTTTCACCGATCTGGAAATTCTTTTCGACGACTTGTGTGATTTTAAAGAGGCGACAAGGTGTTGCTGCCGCGACCTGCGTCGGTTCGAGCTGCTCCGTCGGCCGTGCGGGCAGGCGCGGCGGGTGTGTGTGCGGAGCGTTTCTGTGAGCAGTAAACGCTTCACGATTTCCTGCTTTATACATTTGTTGCAAACAAGGGAAATCTAGAAACTGAGCTTGGCGATCATAGTAGTCTACATTGTTGATCTGGGAAACGAGCCGCAGCTTACGCTTCGCTCGCATACGTCATACGCCACCACGATCAAGTTGTTTGCGGAGACGGTTCCACAGTTGATACGGTTATAAAAACTCCATGACGTCAAACTGCGCTTGACACACTGAGAATTAACTTCAAATGACGGCAATTAACGCAAAAATGCTTTTAGAACGCGCTTCCTAAGCGAAGTATCACGCGCTGCAAGCAAACTGTGCAGCAAGATAGGAACGGTGATCGTGCAAGTGACGTCAAAACGATCACAGCGCCGGCCTCTCTAGTGGTGGGCCTCGCGGCAATATAAACCGCTTAGCATTCGAAGCCTCTCGGTTACGCCGCGACGACCGCCGCTACGACGAAACGCCAACTCTCCCCCACCATCTGACAAAGCTAGGCTCTCATGGGGTCCAGCGAGCGAGCTACGACGACAAGGCGAGCCCCTATGGTGCTCTGCATTTAAGAGTCCTGCACTCTTCCCACAGCGCACAAATAAATGGCACTACCGGCCTTCCCCAAATCGAGTGCGCGGCTCTACACTGCTAGTGTTGAAGACCTAAAATATATTTTTCCCCACAAATCCACGGTTTGCGTCAAAAGAGTTCGGCCCTCACGCAACAGATACACGTGGCATGGAAGCAGACCCACACATAACCGTGAAATAGTATGCGCTGTGGAAAAATGGCGCAATAAAGAAAAAAAAGCTGTTTTGCGCACTTTTCATCTCACCTTCGAACGTGTCGTCCAAGCTCATTGCGACGGCTCCAACGGCGTGGTCACGTTGGTTCCTCCTGTTGCAGGCCTCGTGACAGTAGTCCGGGCCGACCTTACTGCAAATCCTCGAGTCGAGATTCTTTTTCGAGTGTTCAAAAGGGCGTTCTCTTCATCGTCTCTGAGGGTAACGCGACAGCTTGCGCGGCTTGTCTTCACCGTGAGATCTTAGAGTCGCAAAAGAGCGCGAGAGATGGAGAGATAAGCCTAGAAAAGAGCGAAACGCGGGCTCCGCGTGAGAAACAGACAAGCGTTCCTCGCCACATGGGCACGCGACGCCAGCGAGGCCATCCGATGATTTCGCTCTGCTAAGGCACGTGCCCTTCGCGGAGGAAGGAGCCAATCTTCTGCGGTCGTTCTTTTTCAGTATTTTTCCAGCGCATGGCGGAGTCCTAGCAGTACGGGCAGAGCAGGTGCAGTGGGTCGGTGGAAGCGGCGGAGCCGTATTGGCAAAGTGCTCATCCTTGGTAGGAAGCTCTCGGTCGATCTCCAATGTGCGGGTGGCAAGGGCTGCTTCCTTATGCTGTACCTCAGAGACAGGCTGGTTGGCTTCATATTGTCTGAACAGCGTCCTGACCTTGTCTCAATCCACACTGCTCGTCCTTATCCGCAGGTCCCTCTTCGGACTATTTGGAGTCAACTTTATCCAGATAGGATGGAGGTCAGAGCCTAAATGCTCAGGGTTTGTCCTCCACTGTCTCACCAGCGAGCTGCTGGAAGTCCACGTGAGTTCTGCCGTCTGGACTCGTACAGTGCAGCCCTCTTTGGAGGCCGTATGGGATGGCGCAGAATGTCAAGCCAGCTGGCACAAGTGCGTGGCCATAACATCATGAAGAAAAAGGAATTCCATTATGATGCCGCCACTCTACGCACTTCTTAATTTTGGTTTTTGATTTTTATTCACGAAATACACCATTGGGCATAATTAGGGTCCGCGAATGACAGTAATCCTGGCTTTGTCGCCTTGGAGTCGGAGGGAGTGCTCTCGCCAAGCTTCCCTCCTCTTCCAAACTAGCGTGCTTGTGCAAAAAGCAGAGAAGCAACCATGCTTCGTCTTACAATGTGTATTTCTGACTTGGCACATGGCCGTAAAACTTGTATCCCTCCAGCGGCTTCGGGAAACAGATACTCTACAACGGCTGAGGCGAACAAGACACGTCACAGCAGAAGTAAGCTTGTCTAACTTTAGTGATTCGCAGAGAAATGGCTGACGTGACGCTGGCGGACACAAGGCGTCGTCAGGCAACCATAGTGCATGCGTTGTCTTCGAGCCGTACCGTACGATCGACGAAGGTGGTCATGGATTCCCGAAAGGCACAGCGAGCGGAGACACGTAATTAGTCCAACCCAATTAACTGACGTCATTACATTTTATTCGCGAAAAAAATATAAAAGTACAAAAGAACTTATATTCACGCACCGAAAGAAACACATTGCCTTATTCCCCGAAACAAAGCTTTTAGCAGTAAGCAAGGCTGCATTATCCTAAACTCTTTTATCGTCATTTTCGTATTATTTCAAATAACTACCCTGTGCGCCTGCCATAGATCCTCAATTGTATACTTCAGCGTGTCATTATATCCACGATGACTAGCGTCCTTGCCCAACCTAACCCCAGAGATAGCGAGAGATGTGCCCCGCCTCCCTGCCCAACCATCTGATGGTTTATCATCTCTCTCTCACTCCCCACTTACGGAAGAGAGTTTTAACATAGCGGCTAGCCTACGCTAACGCTACGGCGGCGGGTTACCGGGTCCCAACTGCGCAGGCGCGCGCAGGGAGGGCGAGGAGGTCGCCCCTCACCAGAACGAATGCGGGGGCTTGGCAAGGCATGGGCCACCGTCCCCGAGGAACGAATTCGCACCTGCCCAGTCGTGTCCCAGCACCCACGGCCGTAGCGTTTGCCTACGCTAGCCGTCATGCTAAAAACTCTCCGTTGTCGTTTTCGTCCCCCGAGTCCTCTACTCTCTGCACTCTTCGGTCATGTGTTTAACTTCAAACAACATTCGCTCTATGCGTGTTTTTGTGAGGTCACGTTTGTAGCTCGACAGCTGGCGCAGTTCCGATAATACGCGGAGGCAGAACAGAGCGTCAACGTCGGTCTTGTGAAGTTCTGGGACCACGAAGCAGCTGCTGCCATCCACCGCCGACTGACTTTCGTTTTCAGGGACCATTCTCATGACGTTGATGCTGTTGGCTGGTGCTCTTCTGATGCCATGACCGCTCGCTTCAGACACCTCGTCGAAAGCCGTAGACGAGTTTGGCTCGTTCTTGACGCAAGGCGGCGGCGTCGGCTGGAAGACGACAACGACAGCCTGTGAGTATGAGAATTGTGGGTTGCTAAATCCAACGTACCAAATATTTCTACATTTTATGAATTTCAGCTCCGCCAATAGTGTAATTCTTTTACAAAAAAATTGTGCAGGTTTTTACACCATTGGCTAACTTTTTCGCGCAGAACAAACGTGTTGCACTATATATGTAATGAATGCTATTGATTCAAGCAATTGGAGGCAATTCAAGCAATTTCCAACGCGATATCACGATCAAGGGAGAGTTTACAACGCAGTGGGCAGAAACTCCACAGTGGGATAAGTTAGGTGTGGCTGGCACTCCCCCCCCCCCCCCCTTCCGCAGAGAAGAGGTCCTCCAGACGGCCAGCGTCACCATGTTTCAACGTTCATCCCCGTTTCGGAATTGCTATGGCGTTGTGCGATTCCCGGCCACGGCAGCCGGTTTTCTGATGGCGGCAAAAGCGAAAACACCCGTGTGTTCGAGATTTCGGCGCAGGTTAAAGAACTTCGGCGCAGGTGGTCAGAATTAATCCGGAGCCCTCCACCACGGTGCGCCTCATCGCCTGCGTTGCGTTGGCGCGTTAAACCCCACAATCAATCAATAAATCAGTCTTACTCTTAACATACGTACTGCCCCTGACGAAACCAGCCAGTATCGTCACATTTCAACTGCTACCTTTTTCGGAAACAGCGAAAGGAGTGACACTTACAAGATAAGGCAGGTCGACGACTTGTGGCCCGTCTTCGGTGGCACGGATTACTGGACGGAGGAATTCCCAGGACCGGAAGTGCGTCCAGGGGGACATGTATCCTGATTGTCGCATTCCTTCTTCTTTCTTAAGCTCCTTCACGAAGTAGTCGCGAAGGCTCTTGATTTTATCCTTCACTCTGGGCACTGCGGGCGAGAAAAATGTGCTCATGACCCTCGGCATGAGGAGAAAGAGAAAAATACTCCGAGCACACATGAAATCCAGTGTGTGGCCAACTTAGGTATAACGTGGCATTTTTGTACTACGCCAGGGATTGCGACCATGCGAGTGCGGTTTATACACGGTGTGTTGCCGGGGCTACATCTACAGAAACATAAAAAAATGGGCAAGC